>JBBBDQ010029304.1:0-48428 GCA_037127315.1 Ascarosepion bandense
TATATATATATATATATATTCACATGTGTGTGTGTTTAAAATGGCTCATGATTAAACATAATAGACATTCATTGTTTGTTATATTTAACAATAAAAAATTAGAAAATTATATGCTGTCTTGATACACTCTATATATATATATATATATATATATATATATATATATATATATATATATGCACACACACACGTAAGTACCATCAGAAATACTTATTTTCAGGTAGACCTTTAGAAACAGTATTTGTTTTCCATTCTTACTTTCAAAATAAGTGCATAAACCAGGAAGTAATTTCCCATAATTTTGTAACTGTATATTTGTAATGCTATATTATATAATCCAGTTTGTTGTTATTATAAATACAAAATATTGTGAGATTCCTCCTAAGAAAGATTTTAGGTCTTTTTAGTTTTATGTGTCAATTCATAAGAAACAATAAAAATGATGCCTTGCTTCCCCCACACAGTAATTATTTATCATCTTTATTAGTTTCAGTCTATTTTAATGAGGCAGAATTTTTATTTTTTTTAAAATGTCAGATTTTCATTATGATTGAGGTCTTCAGTACAAGAAGGTACTTTCCACCATGTATTTGAAAATCAGTTAAGTGTATGTGTTTATATGTTAAAGTAGATACTCTTAGCTTCCTTTAAAAGAACTTGAAGAGTTTATCTCAAATCAATCAAAAGTTATGGTGTTTCAAAAGTCAGCAAACTTTAAACACAATTTTCTCAGTTTTTTTATTTTGCAGCAGAAAGTACCTTCTAATTCCAAATGCTTCTATTTTCAGATATATTCTTGATATTTAACTTAAAACATGGAAAATATGAATAAAGCAAAAAGGAAAGATGTGTGTGTGTGTGTGTGTGTGTGTGTGTGTGTGTGTGTGTGTGTGTGTGTGTCTTGATTGTGAAATAAATTTTGATTCTTTGCTTTCTTTGCTTCTTTTGTTATTTTTAATTCAATACAAAACATAAAAAAATTATTTATAATTCAGATTTTGTGTAAAATACAGTTTTAAATAATTTTCCATGAAAGTTCAATAACCTTACATGGAAGTCAACCTATTTTTAAAGTTTTATGTATCATTTTTATACTTCATTTTTCTTTTTCTTCAGATTTTGGAATTCTTCAGAAATGTCAAGCCATCAATGATCTTAACTCTTGTGAGTTAATCTTTTGGATTTTATTTTAATGTGTTTCACAATAAAAGTAAAGGCATTAGTTCTTTTCTAATAAAACTTACTATATATTCAGGAAAGTAAGTCAGAGTAGTATATTTTGTATATTTTTTATCTGTTGTTTTTTTTTTTTTTTAGTGCCATTGTTTGAAAAATGTTAAAGAAGTCTTAGACATGTCTCTCAGTTTTACCATAGCTTTTTATTGCTTTCTTGTGCAATCTGTCAGCTGTAGTAAATCATTTACAAACTTTACTAAAACAAATAATGCTTGGAAAATGGATTCCACATGAACTTACAGAAAGGAAATTACTGGTGCGAAAAATGTCACTTTTGAATAAGTGATGAAAAATGTATTATGAGAATTTAAAATGAAAAAATTATGTGCAGCTTAAGGATAGTCTTCAGCATGTATCCCTGTTGGTGGGGCATCAGAATATGCCAACTGCCCCCCTGCAGAGGGTAAAAATCCCTCAATGGGGCCGCCTGTTGGCCGTGGGTGGTGACCTGTGACGCCATGGGACAGGATCCTGGTGGTTGAGGGCCTTGGGGGTCAGGTTAAGTACCTCCACTTCCCAACACACCATTTCAGCCCTTACCGGGGCTAGATGGGCAGTCGGAGGGGCCCGATCCAACCAATCGGCTGGTCAGGTCAAGCCCTAATGTCTATTACAGGAAATAAACAACATCAACCTTACCAATCTTCCCCAACTAAACTAACCAGAATGAAAACTACAGAAGAATACCTAGAACCTGTAGACATTAGAAGGCGCTAGCTGAGGGTCAATCATCTCATTGAGGTTCAGGCCCAGACATGGTTGCAGACACTTCACTCATGCACTGTTGTCTTGGAGCAAAGCATTGGATGAGGTGGCAGGTGCTCTGGACCTCTCACTGAGGTGAGTATACCGCCTGTGTAGTCCCTGGTCTGTCAGGGCGATTGGGTTTCCTCCCTGGCAGACCCCCAATTGCAGGCTCCGAACTGGTGAGTGGGGAGCACAGGCAATGAACTTATACCAAAATGAATATTATAGCTTTCCCTAACCCCTCCAAGAGACCCCATATGGAATCAGACAGTGAATCTGAGCTGTGCCAACCTGGCTTCACTAAATTCATTGTCCTTGAGTCCACTGAAGATACTCACATATCAAAGCTATCTCCCTTCATGATATCTCCAGGATAACCTTCAAGATGGTCAAGAAAACAAAAAATGGAACACTGCTAGTAGAAGTCGACCAAAAGAAACAAGCAGATTCTCTGCTCAAAATGACTTCCTTTCACAACCTAAAAATAAAAGCGTACCCCCATCAAATACTAAACACATCTAAAGGAGTAGCTAAGACCCAGGAACTCTCCCTCTGCACTCCAGATGAAATCAAAACAGGACTAAAATGTCAAGGAGTCATAGATTACAAAAGAATCACCATCAAAAAAGAAGGCAATACCATTAATACAAACACATATATCTTGACCTTTAACTACCACAAGTCCCCAAAAGAGATTATGGTCAGATACAATTTAATTAAAGTTGAGACCTACATCCCAAACCCACTCAATTGGAGTAGATAGACTAAACTATCGCCCGGTTCACACTCCACCCACATCTATTGAACAGGTGAAGAGGCTCATCCCTTGTTTCCTGTTTAGGATGTGGTTTCCGGCTTTCTCTTTTTCATTCTTTTTACCCTTACGTAGCCCCCTGCGCATCAGTGGCGTTACCGCCTTACTTGGGGTGATATGATTAAAAAAAAAACAAAAAAAACTCAGGTGTTTCAAATGCCAGATGTTTGAACACCATGAGGAGCAGTGTACAAGGAAACCTGTATGCAAGAAATGTGGAATGAGGGATTTGGATCGCCTAGAAGATCAATGTAATCGAACCATCAAATGTGCAAATTGTGAAGGTGACCATCAGGCATACTCGAGAAACTGTTGTATATGGAAAAAAATACTCCAGGTAAAATATAATAGAAATATACCCTTTTGAGAAGCAAGGAAAAAGTATACTCAAATAAGGTTTCATACTCCAACATCGCCCAAAGAACCCCTCCAACTACTGAAACAAAAGATAAATACAAGGATCTCCTTGAAAAACCCATAAAATTAGGGCCCAACGATTGGCCCAAATTCATCAATGAATTAAAAATTACCCTTGGTAAATCTGAATCCTCCTTTGCCAATGAAAACCCGAAACCAATTCTTAACAAAAACCAAAATGAAAATCAAAAACCTACACACAAGGACAAAAACCTCTTAGCTAAATCAAATAAGCCAAACAACGAAAAACCCTCTTTACCCAATAAGAAAACAGAAATTATCCCAAACACAAACTCTCCAAAAAAAAAAACAAATCAAAATTAACCCCTCATTCGGACAAACCAAAACAATCCCCAGAAAAAAAGAACCAGCAAACAAGACATAGGCCAACATCAAAATCAAGAACCCAAACCAGCTTGAGCCCAAGACAAAACAGATTCAAAAATTTAAAAGCAATGGATATTGAGGAACAAATCCTCAAACACGCCAAAATCCCAAACAAAAACCCTATCAAAACTGAAACCCACATATGACGAATAAAATTATTCAGTGGAATATTCAAGGTGTAAAAGCAAATTTCAATGAACTAATAATTCTCAAAAACTTTTCCCCAGCAGTTGTTTGTTTGCAGGAAACATTCCTTAAAGAAAACCATATACCTAATGTAAAACATTATACCTCATACAACCATATAAACAAAATCCTAACAAAGCCTCTGGAGGTGCATCCATAATCATAAACAATAAGATACCACAAAATCAAATCAAATTAAAAACCAATTTACAGGCAGTGGCAGTGTCAGCAACCCTACACAAAACAATCACTATATGCTCCATATATATTCCCCCCATTACAATATTACAGAACCAGAACTAGACAACATAATCCAACAACTCCCAAGACCATTTATTCTAATAGGAGACTTCAACTGTCACAATGAAATTTGGGGAAGCTCTGAAACCAACCCCAAAGGCCAAATCATTGAAAATTTAATCAATCAAAACAGCCTATGCCTATATAACAAATCAAACACATATCTTCACCCAGCATCCAGCTCATACTCTGCTATTGACCTAACTATAAGCGACCCCACTGTCTTCCTGGACTACAACTGGAGGGTCCTGGGGGATACCTGTGGAAGTGATCACTTCCCTATCATTCTGGAAAACTCGACTCCTCAACTCAGAAAGAAAAAACCATGCTGGAATATCTAAAAAGCTAGCTGGGAAAAATTCCAAAAACTATGCTATTTAAAACTAATTCCAGAATCCAATACCAGCAACAAAGATTACCTCCTCTACTTCACCAAAACTTTTTTATCTATAGCTAAAGAATGCATACCTAAATCTTCCACTTCAATGAAATTCAACAAGCAATGGTTTAATGACCAATGCAAAGAAGCAATAAGAGTGCGATGTGCAGCCTTAAGAAAATTCCTCCCCTACCACAGAAAACCTATACTTTTTCAAAAATTGTAGAGCCAAAGCCAGGCAAATTATCAAAGAATAAAAAAAAACAACTTGGAAAAATTATATCTCAAAACTGAACACCAACACCAAAACCAAAATAATATGGGACATGATCAGAAGGATATCAGGAAAATGTGATAGTACCCCAATAAAACACCTCACCTTGAACAATGTAAAGCTTACGAACAAAAAAAAGACATCGCAAACCATATAGCAGAAACTTTTTCACAAAACTCATCCCCACAAAATCTCGATAGAACATTACAAAACATTAAACAATGCGAAGAAAAAAAAACATCAACTTTCAATCAGAAAATACCGAAAGTTATAACCTACCTTTCTCAATTTCAGAACTCCAAACTGCACTAGCCAGAGCCCATAACAGAACTCCTGGTCCAGACAAAATTCATTATGAATTTCTAAAGCAGCTACCTAAAAACTCTCTTATTTATTTACTAAATATATACAACTACCTATGGACTACTGGTAACATTCCTACGCTCTGGAAACAGGCCACCATTATTCCCATTCCAAAACCCATGAAAAACATATCAAATCCCCCAAACCAACAAAATACCATAACATACCAAACCAATTTCTGACCTATTGCTCTAACCAGCTGTCTTAGCAAAATACTGGAACGAATGATCAACAACAGACTGACATGGTATTTGGAAACTAACAACTTAATAACCAACCTCCAAACAGGTTTTAGGAAGGGAAGAGGGACAATTGACCACCTAGTCTGACTTGAAACCTTTATACATGAAGCCTTCATCCAAAAAGAATACCTCACAGCGGTCTTTTTCAACCTTGAAAAGGCATATGACACCACATGGAGATATGGAATAATGAGAGATTTGAAAGCACTTGGCCTAAAAGGAAGAATGCCTTTATATATAGACAACTTTCTAAAAGACAGAAATTTTAAAGTACTTTTGGACGATACCTTATCAGACTCAAAAAAACAAAAGATGGGGGTTCCACAAGGATGCGTACTCTCCGTTACCCTATTCAACATAAAAATCAACAACATTGTAAAATGTCTAAACCCTGGTATAGACGGTTCACTATATGTGGACGATTTTCTGATCTGTTACAGATCTAAACACATTTGCGCAATAGATCGCCAACTACAACTATGCCTAAATAAAAATAAGCAAGTGGACCATGGAAAATGGCTTCAAATTATCCAAAGAGAAAACTAAATGCCTACACTTCTGCCAAATCCACAAAATGCATAACGACCCTGTCTTAAAACTCAATGATACTGAAATCCCAGCCGTCAAACAACATAAATTTCTTGGCGTTATTTTTTACCATAAACTATCTTTTATCCCACATATCAAATACTTGAGAGCCAAATGCAATAAAACCATTCAACTTCTAAGAGTAGTAGTTCACACCGAATGGGGTGCAGATAAAAAAACACTTGCTGAATTATACCAAACCTTAATCCGTTCCAAACTTGATTACGCATGCTTCATATATGGATCAGCCAGAAAATCATACCTTAAAAAACTGGAGACCATCCATCATCAAGGTCTGAGACTTGTGTCAGGTGCTTTCACCACTTCCCCAGTGGAAAGCCTATATACTGAGGCAAATGAACCTCCGCTAAAACTAAAACAAAAACTCAGAATGCAATACTACATAAAACTAGCCTCTAATCCATCAAATCCTGCCCACAAAATAGTTTTTCAATCACAACTTAAACCCCTCTTCCATCAAAAAGAAAAACTCATTAAACCATTCAGCCTCCGCATGGAGGAACTTATTACTGAAACACAAATAGACATAAATCACATACACAAGGTCATCATTCCAGAAACACCCCCATGGTTGCTGGAACAACCTACAATTCTGATGGACCTAACCAGATACTCTAAAGCAAAAACAAATCCAGCCATCTTTCAAGAAGAAACTCTCTCTATTATAGATAACTTCCCTGATTACGTCCGCATATATACCGATGGAAGAAAGAGTAGGATGTGCTGCCATCCTCAATAACATGGAATTACTAGAACAAATTCCAAATAAAGCCTCGATTTATAGTGCTGAAATTCTAGCCATCAACTTAGCCCTTGACATTATATCAACAAATCAACTCAAGAAGTTTATCATCTTCACAGATTCTAAATCTACTCTTATTTCTCTAAGAAACAAAGAATCAACCAACCTACTTATCATCAAACTTCTATATAGATTTAACCAGATCTCCAAAAACAAAATCATTAAGCTCTGCTGGATACCAAGTCATATTGGCATCCATGGCAATGAGAGGGCTGATTCAGCAGCAAAAAAATCATTACATCAAAATATATCTGATGTCAAGATCCCCTATTGCGACTTCAAACCAACAATCCACAAATTTATCAGAACTAAATGGCAAGAAACATGGAATAATAGCCCAAACAATAAGCTCCAAAATATCCAACCTACCGTCGGTGAATGGTATCCAGGCTACCGTAAGATAAGAAAGGAGGAAGTTACACTAACTAGACTAAGAATAGGACATACCCAGATTACCCATTCATACCTACTGAAAAACAAAGAACCCCCGATATGCACTGCATGCCAGGAACCCCTCACAGTGAAACACTTTTTGATTAGCTGCTATGACTTCAACTCCATTCGACCCAAGCAAAATATTCCAATTTCTAAAAGAAATTAGACTATATACGAAAATCTAAATCCCTTCCATACAAAAAAAAACCTCAAAACACTAACTATTCACCACTGCTTATTACCCTCTTTAAAAAAAAAAACAATTTTTTTTTTCCTTAAAAGAAAGGTCGAAAACAACCAACATTGAAAGCTTGAAGACAAACAACTCTGAAAGCAAAAACACCTTTTGGCCTTAAATGACCCTTTGGAGGTTGATAGACCATTAAACACAATCAATCAATCAATCAATCAATCTTCAACATGTAAAAGAAATCTGTTGGCTATAGGAAAGATTTTTCTGTGTTGTACAGAATTCAAAAGTAATTCTTCATTACAAATCATTGGAACCTGAACAGACTTTTATGCTTGCAATGCAGCAAGCATTTGATTCATTTAAATAACATATTAGAAAAGAAAAGAAATTTTCAAAGCAAGAAAGTTGACTGGTAACTTTGTTGCATGATAGTGCCTGTTTTTGTGTTGAAAATGTGATTGCACTAGGATGGGAAATTCTTACACTTTTGACATGTTCTTCAACTCTCTTACTTTCAGACTTTGATCAGTGGTACCAATAAGTTGAAGAATTAAAAACATTTCTTCAAATAATTCATCTAGTCTGAATGAGAATTATTCTTTTCTGATGTTGCTGAATGACCTAAATTCGATGAAAACCAGGAAAAATCCTGTCCTATTAGTACCATTTGAAATCTGATAGAATTAGATGGAATGACATTTTTGCTGTTTTAAAATTCTTACCCGATAACAATATATGCAAGTACAATTCATGATGCCAACACATGTTAGTATAGTGATAAAATTCTTAAATCATAATACATGTTACTGCAGTTTTAAAATACCTAAATATTTTTTTTATTTTTTATTTCACCTCAAACAAGCCAGGAGGGCCACTAGTATGCAAGGAGTTACATGTAGTGACAGTGAGAGAAAAGACTGAGTATAGGGATGATTGAGGAATGAATGAAGGAGATTCAAGAAGATGTTGACTGACATTGCATTTAAATTTTGTTAATCATTTCACTCCAAGCAAAGCAGGAATGCCACTAGTATGCAGAGGGTTACATAGAATAAAAGTGAGAGAAAAAACTGAGCCTAGGAGAATTGAGAAATAACAAAAGATGAATGGTATTCAAGAAAGTACAAGATGGCGATTGAAATTGCATTTAATTTTTGGAAGATTGTAGTTATCAGGGAAGCAAGTAAGCAGTAGAAACTGTTGGAATAGAAGTGGTTGTTGTATTTATTTCAACAGTAAACAGACTAGGCCTAGATTTCAATTTAGTAACCAACATTATGTTGGCATGGCAAACATATTATGAATAGCTCATGAATAGGTTTATATTACCTTGGCCAATAAAATTTATCTTTAAGAAGTGTATATCTTTATCAAAGTGGGCAGTATTTCATGTATATAAGTTGGAGTAATGTGTTCCTGACATAAGTACATTGTTCTCCATTCTCAATTGACTGGTGATATGTTTTAGACATCTCTTACAAATTTTCTTTGATTAGAAAATGTTTTAAGAATGATCAGAATTTTGTTTTTTCTTTTAAATGTTCCTTGAAATATTTGGTACCAAGTTAACTGCATTCACCTTATCTTCAAACTTTGTATTTAAATTAAGCAGATACCTTGTCAAGAACACAAAGAACCACATCTACAATATGTGTAGAGGTGATTGTTTGTGTTCTTGACAAGGTATCTGCTTTTCTATTCTTTTTACTGGATTGGTATTTGAGAGTGTATTTGTATTCCTTAATTCCTTAACAGCTATTGTGCTAATTTTTCCCGAGGGTTCTTTGTTTATGTAAATGAATCAATGAACTGTGGTTAGATTTTAGGTGAAATAAACATGCCAATTGCCTACAAGCATCAACAGAACAAAAGTTTTCTTACTGTGTATAGACCATTTCTGTTAGTATTTCAAAAGAGTATTAGAAAAATAGACAAAATAATGGATGCTGTTATCACTCTGCACTTAAAAAAATCTCCTCTGATTATTACATCACTTGTGTCAACTTCAACAATAGTTTGCTTGCTTCATAAAGGGAAAGACAAGATTAATTCTAAGTATAATTTGTTTTTCAGAAAATATAAAGCTCTTTACCAATTATGGTCTTAGGTACACCTGGTGCACTAGTTAGTTTATTTAATTTTAAGATTTTTCTGTGGTATGATAGACAATTTGAGAATATCATTTAGTATCATTTATTGAGTAGGTTATTCAATTTTCTTCTGAACTCTTCTGGTTCAGTTGGATGCACTTCAAAGTTTGCATTTACACTGCAAATAGTGTAATGCTAGAAAGTTAAACTCTTATCCATTCATACATGAGTGGTCCGTGCCATCAAAAGTGATGGTAAAAGATTTATATTGATGTGATGTCTAAAATGATGGCAACATAAAAAAACAAGATAATCCAAATCCCCTGAGCATGACAGAAGGGAAATATATTATATATACAAATAAATACAGAATGGTCTTTATTATAACAGAGAATATATATATATATATATATATATATATATATATATATATTAAATGTATTTATATTTTAGATGTTTTAAGTACATTCTTAAACCCAAAACAAATAGGCCTATATCGAGATGATGGATTAATATTTATCCCTAATTCCAATGGGCTCTATACAAATAGAATACACAAAAAAATAATTAGTCCTAAATTACCTCAGTTTTAAGGTTGAAGTTACTTCTAATCTTAAAATTGTAAACTATCTAGATATCACCCTTAATTTAAACAATGGAACCTACCAACCCTTTCTCAAAGAAAATAGTTCTCCCACTTATATTAATATTTCAGCCACCCCAAAAAATATTATAAAACAGATACTCTATATAGTAAATAAGAGGATTAACCAATTATCATCTAGCATTAAAACTTTCAACGCAAGTAAAGATATTTACAATAAGGCAGATATAAGAACAAATTAACATATAATAAACCTACAATAGACCCCGAATCATCAAAAACTAAAAATAAAAGAAACTGTAGAAAAAAGAAGATAATTTGGTTTAACCCTCCTTATTGTAAACTAACTAATATCAATATTGGTAAATATTTTCTCAAATTAGTAGACAAACATTTTAATAACAATAATCCTTTACGGAAAATTCTTTATAGGTACACTCTAAAAATCAGCTATTCTTGTACCTCAAATATAGATAACATCATAAATTCCCATAATAAACATATTCTAATGAATTTACATAATACTGACTCTGGGTCCGGAATTTTAAATGAATGCAATTGTAGCTCTGTGGACGCCTGCCCGGTGGAGGGCAAATGTAAATCCACCCAGGTAATTTATGAAGCCCACATTTCTCCATCAAACAACAAAAATAATTACCGGACTTATATTGGTATGTCCAGGACCTTTTAAGCAGAGATATTACAACCACAGATATTCGTTTTCGAACCCAGGTCAAAAATACCAGACAGCCCTTTCACGGAGATTCTGGAAAATGAAGGAAGAAGGGCTGGACCCTGTAATTAGCTGGAAACTAATAGGTTCAGCTCGTATTTCAAGGAATTTTCGTGATAGGTGCTGTCTGTGTCTGCTAAAAAAAATTCTAATATTAAAGTACCCTTTCCTGAATTTTAGAAAGGAATTTATTAGTAAGTGCTGTCATAAAGCAAGTTTTGTGAACACTTAAACTTTAAATTCTAATTTTTAGTTTTTAGGATATTAAATTTAAATTTAATGGTTTTTGATAAATTAATTTAACTTTAAATAGTATTTTAGCCCCTCTACCTTCCTCTCCCAGTCTCCTTTGATTGTCTACCTTTATAAAATATGGATTCTTTTACTAATTTAAACCCCGATTTCCTCTGCTAGTATTTTTTTTTTTTCACATCATAATTTTTATAAATTTTTATAAAAAAATTTTTTTTAATTAATTTTTAGAAAAAATTTTTTAATTTATAATTTTCTTTAATCTTTATTCTTATTTTTATTTAGTTTATCTATACCTAGAGGTATCTTTAATTAGATTAACTTAATTAACTTTATTTAAATCTTATATCTACATTTTTCCCCTAAATATGCTTTTTCTAAAAAGTCTCTTTTTTTCTAATACTTTAACCCATTTATAAAGTTAGTTTTGTTTGACACGTATCGAGCGTTTCTAATATAGAAAGTTTTTTCTTTTTTCCTTTCTTTCCTTTTTTATTTTTCTTACCTCCCACCTCCATTCCCTTTCTGTTTTGTTTAACCCAATTCTCAATTTAACACCACTTCCTATTCCTTTAACCACTTTCCTTTGTAAAGCTAGACGAAGCCAAATTTTCCATTTCTTCACTTACAACTCTATCTAAAAGTTAAAATCTAAAAATAGACATGATTTGCTTCCGAAATATTTTGTGATGTAAATTTCTCAAATCTTAACCGTTATTTTTTATTTTTTTTTTATTTCTCTTTTTTATTTTTATTCTTATTTTGAAATATGTACCGTTGTTGATGAGATGTGAAATCTCTTAGGAATTTCATGTTGAAATGTTCATTCAACAATTTTGAATATTGAAAATTTATTTTATTTTATATATATATATATATATATATATTCTTCACTGCTCGACGACATAATTATTGCAAAAAATAAAATATGGCATAGTTAAAAAGCGAACATAACTGCTAGTAAAGAGAATGAACTGAGCCAACACTGCCTTGCTATTGTCTCTCTTTCTATATGAGCATGACAGGAGGGAAATATATATATATAATGGTTTTTATTATAATGGAGAAAATCAGGATGTTTTTGTTTTTGTGTATAATATTGCATTTATTTTCAAATTTTAGCATGGCCTGAATACTGATAGTCAAAAATACAGCAAACCTGCATCCTTTGAAGGAATGAATGAGTAAGTGAACTTCTTAGTTTGGATTTAAAATATTAATCTATAGAATGAATGCAAGAATTTATGAAGTTATATATTTAATTTGCTTTAAAAGTGTTGGTTTGATGTACAAAAAACAGCTTTTTTTTTTAACTTTGAAGAATTTCAAATATGACTAAGGGTGTTCTTTAATAAATATAGCACCATATAGTGCTGAAAACCTTTCAGTCTAATCCACTTCTGATTGAATAACCAAACATTCCAATTATTATTATTGAATCCCTTCTTGGCTTTTCAGGACATCCTTGTGTTTACATATTTTACAAAATTGTTTTAAATGATTTCAAACAAATTAATTTTGCTTCTAGTCTAATATAGGCAGCATTAACTGTCTAGAATTGGAAAGTAATTCTAGATGATAGTGTTTTTCATTTATTTTTAGCTTTGTAGATTGAAAGAGTATATTCTGTTCTTCTCAGACATATAGAATTAAAGCCTATCAAAACATTAGTTACACCCTGTATAATTCTTGCTTTCTTTCTCTGTATAAGATGCCAGATTAAAAATAAAATTTTAATAATGACTTAAATTTCACTATCTTTTTATTCATCACTTTTTAGATTCTGTGAAAACAGAGAAATTCTTCATCCAGAAATTAGTGAGTGGTGAGTAAGATTATTTTTCATGCAATATAAAAAAAGCTACTCTATATGGGCTCTAACAGCTTTTTATCAATGGAATATCTGTCTCATTAAGTACTTTGTTTTCTTATTCATAAATAAAAAAGAATGCTGTTCAATTGAATATATAAGGAAGGTTAATAAGTTTAATTTTGAAATTGTAGTTTTTCATTTCATAGAGCGATAATATTGAAGAACTACTGAAAAATCTACATATGCAAAATAAAATAAAAATTAAGTTTCACAAAGAAATTATTTTAAATCTAAGTATTTGTGCAGCTTCCTGGTGGGGCCGAAGCATGAAAATATCATCTGTATGTCTCGGTAAATCTATGTATCTATGTAAATAATGTAAATAATAAATTTTTAAATTTTTATTTTAGTCGTGTCTTTAAGAGTGACCTTGAATTGGATGTTCTGCGTTATGCAAACAAAGTGTCTAGTGAAGGACACAAAGAGGTATGTTTTGGTTCTGTATTCAAAGATATATTTTCAGAATGTTGTCGGAGAAAGTTATGATATTAATTAGGAAAATTGAAAAATATTTATCAGATTTAATAATGTGCAACAATATTTTTTATCATTTAAAAATGACATATTCTGACCAATATCATCTAAAGTATAATAATCTTATTTCCTTAAAATTATTTAACTTGCAGAACTTTTTTTATAAACCTGATGACACAAAATATGTGTACGTGAGTAATTCAATGTATATAAAGAGAGAAGTGGAATAGACTTGTCATAGCATATTCATAAGGTGAAAAGGTGGGTGAAGGTTTTAGGAGTTAAACTGTACATATACTTTTAAACTCAGATAGCCCACTTTGGTCCCTATTTGAGTTTGATGGGCAGTTAGAGAGGCCCAAATCAATCAATTGGCTGATCACATCAAACCCTAAGTCAGATTAACAAAACAATGTGCTCACATTTCCCATATAAAACATTAAACTGACAGTAAGCTGTGGCTGTGGGGTTCATCAGACTGGGAACAAACGAATCTGATATGGCTATTTCAACCTCTGCAGAAAGCCCATACTTTAGTGACAATTCTAGTTATAAGAGGTGCTTCGAACCATCCCAGTGTTTCAGTATACTAGTCATGTAGCTCTGGAGCAATGAGGCGAATGGGATTTCCCCCACTTGTCATCTTTCCAATATTGGGCTTGGTAGGTGAGAGCATGGCTAATAAATAATAATAAAGTATGAGAACAAAATAAACCAAAAGATTACACATTGATGCAGAAAATCAAAGGAAAATTTTAAGTTCATAGTAATAGAATCAATAGAAGACAGACGCAGATGTCAGCATTTATAATAGAAAATTTTTTAGCATCTTGGATAACAGTAAAAACAGTTTTAAAAAATTTTTTAAAAAAACAGATATTATACATTATTAATAAAAATCAAAAAACGATGCTGAAACTCTACTAAAGATGACCAAATTTCACTAATTTTAAATTCCTCCAAAGGCGTGGTGAGAAACACTGAATTCTCACTGTGTACACTGGCCGAAAATTAAGAACAATAATTCTATAAAAACAACACATTACAGACATAAGAATTTCTATTAAAAATGATAAAATTATAGATACCAACACTTATATCATTAAATTTGATGCATCAGAACCACCACAGGAAATAAAAATTAGATATACAGATTCCAAAGTAAAAACATATATAACAAACTCATTAAGATGCTTCAACTGCCAAAAATATAAACATGGTAAGAATAAATGTACAAGGAAGTCGGTATATGGGGAAAATGATCCTAACCTCAGAGACCACATGCCCAAAAGAAACTAAATGCACTAATTATAAAAAAAAAATCATAAGGCAAATTCCAATGATTGTGAAAGCTGAAAAAAAGAAAGATATATTAAAAATTAAACCCACCAAAAGAATTCTATACTCAGAAGCAAGAAAAAGCATCAAAACAAACTCCAATACCCCATCATGTGCAAAAATTACACAAGCAACATCAAGCTATATCTATGAAAATCTAATATCCAACAAATTAAATGAAAGACAAGAATTAACATTTTTAATTCAAAAAAACATTGAAAATATTAAAACCAATTGTAAACTTGGAAACAATCCATACCACTGAACAAAAACTATCTACAATGTAAATCCAACACAAAATTCACTGACAACAATCTCTCAACAACAGTACACTCAAAAATTCCACAAACCAAAAACTGATAGAACAAAAATCAAACCTCAATACAAAACAAAATCAAAATCCAAGAAACAGAAGAGACAGAATTAAAAATTAACATGTTGACAAGCCACGAAAATATAATAAAAAAAATTAAAAAAAACAAATAATGAAGAACATACAAATACTCAATGAAGAACAAGTTCTCCAAGAAGGAAAACAAACAGTATAGAAAATATGGCATATATGGAAATAGATAACCAAAAATGAAAAACAGTCATCCTTAAGATCTACTCATTAAATAAAATAATACCGAAAGCAACTCCTTACAGATTACAATCCAAATATAGTGTGCTTGCAGGAGACTTTTCTTTAAAAAAATTGATAGCATTTTTAAAGGATATGAAACTTATTACAAAATAAATGTATCAAGTATAGAGAATAGACCAAAAGGGGGAACTTCAGTATTGTTTAAACATCAATACCTGATAATCTACAGTTAAACACAAATCTACAGATCATGACAGTAAAAGCAAACAATAACTGTATGTTCAATTTATATTCTTCCAAAACACAGATTGAATAAGACTGAAACACAAAGACTAATTAGCCAACTTCCCACTCCCTTTTTACTAATGAGAGATTTTAATGCATGCAGCAAAATGTGGAGTTGTAGGAACTCCAATCAAACTGGTAAAATTATAAAATCTCTATTAGAATCATCTGATCTGTGCATTCTTAATAACCAAATGCACATATACCTGCATCCAGGTACTGGATAAACATCAGCCTATTGATCTAACCAAATCATCCCTATCAGATTTTATGGACTTTCAATGGAATGCTCATGATGACCAATATGGTAGTGAGTATTATTTTCCTAACTATAAGCAAGCCTATGCCTGAAAAAAGAAATCTGAAATGGCAACTACACAAAGCTAACTGGCTAAAATTCATTGAACTTTGCTCATCCCAAATCAACATGGAAATTCTCAATGAACCAGAAGCAATAGTCTCCTTTACAAACATACTAATGCAAAGAGTAAGACAAACAAGACCCAGATCTTCATTTAAGCCACATGGCAAATCAAAACTATGGTTTACAGCAGAATACAGTGAAGCAGTTAAAACCAGGAGAAAAATGCTAAAGATATTCTTACACAACTGAACTACAATCAACCTACAAAACTACAAGCTAGCTTGAGCAAATGCATTCTGTAAAAGTAAAACATTCAAAAGAGAATTTTGGTAAAACTATGTCTCCAGACTAAACAACAGAACTCCAATAAATAAAACATTGGAAATAATAAAGACAATTAATGAAAAAAACATCACAAACTGCAACAATCCACTTAACCAAAACAAATGGAGATAAATGCACTGGAAAACAAAGAAATAGTTAACTTAATAGCAACAGAATTTCAAAGAAACTCCTCAACGAATCACTACACTCTAAAATTTAAAAAATATAAAAACATGGAACAAGAAAGACTTACATTCACTTCAAACAATAAAGTAGAATACAATATTCTTTTTACTATGACAGAACTAAAAGACTTTATTAACAAAAAAAAAGTTTCTTTTAATACTTCTCCATATCTTCAATAATATATGGGGTTAAAACAAATTCCAAAATTATGGCTTGTTCCAATCTGTAAATCAGGCAAAGACCATTCCAACCCAACAAACTACCAACTCATTGTACTAATAAGTTGCATTTGCAAGATAGAGAGAATGGTAAATGCTCAACTAATGGGGTACCTGGAGAGAAACAATCTCTTATCTAGCTACCAAAGTAGATTCTGGAAAAGCCAAGGAAATAATGATTAACTTTTACAGCTAGAATCCTTTATTCATGATGGCTTTGTTCAAGATCATCATGTGGTATCAATATTCTTCAATCTTGAAAAACCTATGACACCACATGGAAGTATGGTATCCTAAAAAAACATGCACAAAATCAGAATAAAAAAAGAATGGCTATATTCATCCAAAATTTTCTATCACTGAGCATTCAAAATAAGAAATGGAAATATGTCACACACATACAAGCAGAAGGAAAGAGTACCTCAAGGTATTATTTTATCAATTACATTATATATTCTCAAAATAAATTGTATAAAAAATCTTTATATGCATGTAGATGATCTCTCAATATCATACTCATCAGCAAAAATGCCTGCCCTTGAAAGATATGCACAAACATGTTTTAATAAGATATGAAAATGGATTTCATTACTCCAAAACAAAACTGGTTTCTGCAAAATGATGAGCCTACCACCTCGATCTAGAATTAAAATTAAATGGACACTTAATTCCCATTTTCCAACAAAAATATATCTAGGAATCATACTAGATAGTAAACTTAACTTCAAGGTGCACAGTGATTACCTTAAACAAAAATGCAAAAAGGCTTTGAAGCATCTAAAAGTAATATCAAAACTGAATTGGGATACCAACAAAAAAGTAATGTTCGGAATATACAGGTCACATATCAGATAAACATTAGATTATAGATGCCTTATTTACAGTGCCACAGGTCAATCCTACCTTAGAAAACTACAAACTATATAAAATCAAGAACTGAGATTGAGTCTTGGAGCCTTCTGGAGCTTGTGTATGCAAAGTCTCTATATAAGCCAATGAACCACCTATATCTCTAAGATGGGAAAAATTATCCCTACAGTATGTACTAAAGCTACAACCCAATCCAAATAACTTAGCATACCAAAAACATATGAATCTCAATATATCCAGTTCTATAGAAATAAGCTAACAGCCACCCCTTCACTTGGACTTTGAATGAATGAAGCACTAAAACAAATAAACAAAATATAACATCAGTCACAATAAATAAGGTAGCTCTATGTTTGATCTCTAAACATCACATAGACCTAACATTAACACAAAAAAGAAACAATCACCAAAACAATGTACAGAGAATTATGCGATAAATATTGTGACCAAATCATTCTACACAGATGGATGAAAAATCCTAGATAGAATAGGTGCAGCAGACACACAGAAATTCATAAACAAATCAGGATACTAAATAGTGCATCCATCTATACAGTTGAACTACAAGCCATTAGAATGGCACTTAAAATTAAAGAAAATTCAAAAGATAGGAAGTTTATAATGTTCTTAGACTCCGTATCTAGTTTAACAGCAATTAAAGAAAAGAACACAAATCATTCCTATATTCAAGAAATTCTAGAAACGTCATTAGTTAATAAAACACAAAACTATAACATTGGCCTGGATCCTTAGCCATATAGGCATCAAGGGAAATCCGGAAGTTGACACACTGACAAGAGACAACAAAAATGAAAATAACCAAAATCAAATTCTCATATACAGATTATAAAAGCAAAATTACACAACACATCAAAGGAAAATGGCAAGCAATTTGGGATACATTCCCAAACAATAAACTATACAGCCAGCAATAAGAAAGGATAATCTTGGCTAACTGTAGATAAGACATTGTGTTCAACAGAACAAAAATGGCATACACACACACATACACTACACCTTGTTTGTACTCACTGCAACCATTTTCTTACTGTCAATCATATCTTGATAGAATGCCAGTAGCACCAAGAATATGTAGTAACTATTATCAATCACAAAATCTTAATATGCTTTTCAAAAATGTATCTACTACCCAAATGATAGGATATCTGAAGAAAATAAAATGCTCCAAATTCTATAGAAAATAGAGCTTGGACTAAAGACATTTTTAATATTACCAACAATACATTTTTTGAAAAAAATATTACCAGCAATATATTTTTGAAAAAAAAAAAAAAAAAAAAATATATCATCACTATGTACATTATTCAGACTATTGTCTTCATCTTTGTTGCCATTTTCAGCTATTGTATGTTCCAGCCTTCAAGTAGGAATTTCAAACTGAACCCCCCCCCCCTTTTTTTTCATGTGCACAAATTCTCTTTTTGGTAGTCATGAGTTATCTCCCCCTCACCGGACTTTCTAAGTTACTTGTTCACCACTGCTGTAGCCTGGGATTGAACTCACAACTCTTTGGTTCAAGTCACTGGAACTAACCAACTTCTATATCCACTGGGCCATGTGTCCTTCAGGACTTGTAAACTTAATGTTCAGTAACCATTTTTTTACCAGAGTTCATATTGCAATTTTTTGATGTTAATGGTTTTCTCTCGTATTTTTCTTTTATTCTGTGCTCCTTATCCCTTGATAAAAGCTTTCATTATTCACATTTTGATTCCTTTACATTTAAGGTGATGCGTCAGATTCATCCTGGCATGTATGAATATCAACTGGAAAGGTTTGGCAAGTTTTATTATCATTTTCTCAACATTCTCTTTTAATATTTTGGAATTTCCCAATTAAAGAAAATATCTTAGTTGCACAAATTAGGAAATCTTAGTTGACTCAAATAATAGAATTTAATAATTTCCCTAAAAATTAGGATTGACACAGTATAATTTATAGAAATATCAGTAAGCCTTAAAACCAATCAGAATTAATATGTCCATATTTGATTTATAAATTATGCTCCTTCATGTAATTTTTTTGTAAATTCTCAACTTCTTACTTAAGAAAAAAAACTTATAAATCTTTACTGTTTCTAAGCTTGCTTAGTCCAACAAATATTTATAAATATTTTGCAGTTTATGAATTTTGTGCAATAGAATTAAAGTTGTAAAATAAACATTTCAACAAATAGCTTTAAAAAAATTTTAATAAGAATTTTTTAAAATTATTTTCATTATTAAATCAAACAAATAATAAGGAAATTTTAGCCTTCTTTTGTGCATAATTAAATATCTCACCAGTGTATAGAACTCAATGACAGTTAAGCAGTAATTCCTTTTGCAATTATTTATGATCAAGACACAAGGTTATTGAAAGTCAGTTGAAATATTTTTTAAATTGTATTAAATCACATATAAATTGGTTATCAACTTGAAATTTAAATTTAAAATTTTTAACTGAGTAAGAACTGAAGAAAAGCATAATTTATTTATCAGGTTTCTTGAGCCATTCTAAAGAATATTTGGGTTTGGGTGATGTGATGAATCCTACATCAGCTGATAACATAATCCATTTGTTATAAAACAGTTAATTTCTTATTTGTTGGTATAAAATTTATCATGGCAGATATTCCTGTTCAATTATCTTTTAAAGGAAGATCATCCTATAATAGCCAACAGTAATTGAACATTTATTATTCATCTTATTTTTCTTGCTTTTTATGAGAACTCTCAGATTGTTAATCAATCAGCATTCATAATATAACAGATAAACCCACACTACTTCACTTTTGAAACTAACAGTTTAATAGATTTGAATTTAAGTTCACTTGATGTTCATGAGAGTTGAATCTTATAAAGTTAGGTTACTGCTTTTTTTAATAACGTGTAAAAAGTTTAAATATACTAAGATTACATGTAGATAAAAAATGAAAATTTAAAAGAAAAAATATTAAAAATTAAGAAAATGCAGGTAGAAGAAATCAAAGGGGCATAATTCATAATTATTAATAGTAATATTTGTGGGGGAAAGAAAGAGGGAAGTAAAGGAATTTGGAAGAAAGACAGAGTTAGCAAACATGGCGGAATCTATATCAATCAGGGTCTAAGAATTTAAGTATTTTTCTATGTCAGTGTTGCGGGTAGTCAAATATAGAAATTATATTAAAAAGAAACTTCTTTGAATAATGTGTTTCTGTAGCGTGTTCGTTCGTATACCACACAACAATGTAAATTAAATTAAAGAAAACAAGACAAATTGTCATACAAGAAATGACCACAGGAGAGTGACTAAAAATTCAATAGTAAAAAAAAATTATATAAACAATAAAACGTACATGCATGGTTGAATACTTTCTTGTCGATAATCACAAGTGAAAAATATGTCTAAAAGATTGTTCATGCAGAGTATAGTTTAACAAAAGCCAATATTTTGGATTTGGTAGGTAAAATACAATAGATTGTTGCTGCAAGAAAAAGTTATCAAAATGTGGGTGTGTGTGTGCATTGTTTAGGTACATAGAAATAAGTTGCCAAGAGCTGTTGGATTTCTTGTATAAGCGCACTCAATAACTTGGTTCGTAAAGTGAAATTAATTGTAGGAAGAATCTCAATGCAGTCAATTGTTGAATAAATGTTATTTTTCATGCAGTTGATTGAAGAGCCAGTGATTAGACATGCGTGGGGCTTGTTGGCGTCTCTCGAAGTTCGCAAGCTGACTGACTCGAATTGAGTTTTATTACCACTTAAATACATTTAGAGTTCTGGAATTTGGATCAAAGACATTTGGCGCACAAGAGGATATCCATTTCAGTTTTAGAGTGTCTTGACCAATAAAAGGGTAATTTTATAAGTTTGAAGTGATGATTGGCTAAAATATGCTCTTTGTACGAAGATTCTACTTTTTAGAAAGGGTAGAGAAAGGTTTGTGAAATACCCCACATCAGCATTTGGTCATTAGATTGCTTTATTTTGTTAAGTAGATTAGGGTTATTTTCATGGTTTAAGAGAAAAGTTTTTCTAAGTTACATCTCTCTCTTTTCCTGTTGTATGATTTGGATATAGCGACAATGTTCTAATTCGGTATTTGTTATTGTTTTTTAATTTCCAATAATATCTGGATAAAGTAGTACTTTTGCTGTATTTACTGTTGTTTAAAGACAATGGCGTTGTTAAATCTCATCTTCCACCTCTTAGAAGTGCTTCCAAAATAAAATTTAACATCATCATGAATGGATTCAAGCTCTATAAACAATACTTTTGGACATAACACATCATTCAATAAGTCCCGGGCCTGACATATGACTTTTATGAAGTACTGACCTTCAAATGGCACATGACAAAATTTGGACCCAATCAGATTATTAGTTTACAAATTACAGCTATTTAAGTGAAGCTACTGTTGCAAATTTTCAAAACAATGGAAAAATCTGAATTTTGTGTGTTGATAAAACATTGCTTTCTGATGGTAAAAAAATACTGTTCAAGCAAAGCAATGGCTTAATAAGTGTTATTTGGACTGTGCTCTGTCAGAAACAACATTTAAGAGGTGGTGTGCTGACTTAAAATGCGGTCATACAGACACAAATGATGCTGAACACCCAGGTCACCCAAAATTGGCAGTTGTCCCTGAAAACACCAAAAAATCCACAAATTCATTTTGGCCATCCATAAATTGTAGTTGTATGAGATAGTAGAGGAGTTGAACATATCAGAAGGCAGTGTATTCACCATTTTGCATGAACATTTGTCAATGAGAAAACTGTATTCAAAGTGGGTGTCATGTTTGCTTACAGACGATCAAAAACGTGTTGACGATTCAGTGTTGTTTGCAACTGTTTCAATGCAACAAAGAGTTTTTGCATAAATATGTGACAATGGATGAAACATGGACCCACCACTTCACTCTGGAGTCAAATTGGCAGTCAGCTGAGTGGACAGCAGCAGGTGAAAGCTGTCCAAAGCGATCAGACACAAACATCAGCAGGCAAGGTTTTGGCCTCTGTATTTTGGGATGTGCAAGGTATTTTGTTCATTGATTACTTTGAGAAAAGAAGTACCATCAATAGCAAATATTATATCGCATTATTGGTGCATTTGAAGGAAGAAATTGCCAAAAACGGCCACAAATGAAGAAGAAAAAAGTGATCATTCACCAAGACAATGCACATGTCACAAGTCGATCGCAATAATGGTAAAATTAATGAATTGCACTTCAAATTGCTTCCACATCCACCCTATTCTCCAGATCAAATCCCAGTGACTACTTGCTGTTTGCAGACCTCAAAAGAATGCTCTGGGGAAAGATTTGGTTCCAATTAAGAAGTGTTGTCAGATAGTGAGGCGTATTTTGAGGTCAAAGACAAATTGTTCTACAAAAAAGACATCGAGTTGTTAGAGAAGCATTGGAATCAGTGTATCACCCTAGGAGACTATGAATAAAGTCAAATTTTGCCTAAAAGTTGTTGTTTTATTAGTTAGGCCCAGGATTTATTGATTGATGTGTTATATTGGCCATTCAGTAGGTGGGTTTTATTTTTTCCGCAGTTGCAATTATTTTTTGAAGGGTCATTATTGTTAGTAGAGTGACGGATATTATTCAGGTGGGCCAAATATTTATTTGATATCATGTTGTTAAATATATTAATCTATTTTCTTAACGCAACTATAACTGACCTGAATATTGTTTTTGTTGAAAAAAATAAGCAAGTATTCTTATTTTCACATCCTTTCTAGAAGTTAAGCCCTGTACAAATATGAGGCTTTTAAAACTAGAGTTAACTTCTCACATTCTCAATTCACGACTCCTGTATAAGTGACAAAATCTTCATTGTTGCACTTTGTTAAGTTAGGGCATTGCCATCTTTTATTAAATAATGAGCTCCTATCACCAAAAATTTTGGGTAGTATTACAATTTATTTATTTGGTTTAACCTGTTTTTTTTGTTTTTTTTGTTTTTTGAGCAAAATAAAATTCACATACGTTTCATGTTCAGCAAAGGACAATTTCCTTAATAATAAATGAACTTTCTTTTCATCATTCTAATGCAAACAGTCCCTTTTGATGAATCCTTTGTATCTTCTATAATAAGCTGGAAAAGTTATTCCTTCATTTGGATTTTATGCAAATTCGCTAATTGAACTAGCAACAGCATTTGGAGTGAATAAATCTGAAAACCAGGCAAAGCTATCTGCAAATACAATCTTTTTGGTGAAGTCGTAAATATTACTGAATATCCTATTATGACGTGTAAGATACATATGTTTTTCTGTTTCCTCGTGTAAGTTCAACAAAGTTCAGTAAAGTATTATTCTTGTATCTGTGACTTTACAAAAGTCACTTTACTGTTTTTTTTGTTTTTTGTTTTTACATGTCACATGATCTCAGCAGCATGATACTTTTAATTACTTCAAGACAAGATCAACTGTGTTTGCTCTCTGGTGATCCATGTTCAAAACCAAGTGTCGGCAGTGAGAGTTTTTTATATAACACCTTAGTAAAGCCAGAAGTGATTCCTGTGGATGATAGCAGCCAAGCAAGCAGGAGAGAACCAAGGAAATGAATGAGATTTAGGTCAAAATTTTCTAGCTGGGATGAAAGCATCAATGCCAGCTTTCATCTAGGAGGAGATTTCAGAGGGACAGTCTTGAACAGGGAGACTAAAAAGCTTGTTCCAAGGGACATTGCAAAGTAATTCCCAGTCTGTTTGTTGATAGCAGCAAGACAGTCTTCTGGTAGGAGGTTCCTGGGTAGAGGGGGAGTAGAAAGAGATATTTACTGAAACTACAGCAGGATCAGAGTTGCCAAGAGAGCAAAGCTGCATAACATGGTAAGAATATGGGAAAGAATTAAGGAAAAGATCTAGAAAAGAAATGCATCCATTATGATTACTGGGGAAATGCATTGGGAAATCAACCACTTGTGTGATTGAGAAGTTCAGCATTTGAACTCCAGCAAGATCAGTGACAGTTTTCTAGCCACTTGGCATGATGGGCACTGAAGTCACTGAACACAAATACATTAGTGAATGGGTGATGGGAAATGGCCTTGTCTATATTGTCTGAAATACTATCTAGCATGAAGTAGTCAGAATAGAAAGGAGAGAGGTAGAGAAAGAATTACTGAATTTAGCAGAGAGAGGCAGAGACACATGTAGGAGTGGACAAGAGAGGTCTCCCTAGACAAAGGAAGATGTTCACTGGCATAAACACCCAGTCCATGCATGTGGACATTGTAGTCTTTCCTAAAGAGAAGGTATCAAGAAATCAGAGGAGAGATTTGTAGGGTTTAGGTTAGTTTCACAGGGACCTTTTGTTGAGAAATGATTCCACACTACAAAAGTTGGTACATATACCACAGACATTAGAGGAAGAGATGTTAGAGATTTAGGTGTTTTTTGTTCAGTTGGTTTAGTTTTATATCTTTGTGTGTTGTCATGATTTAGTGTTATTTTGGTAAGGTGAGGCCTAGAATAGCAGTAGCAGTCTGTCATCAAATGCAACATGTGTGGGAAGGGAACTGGCATAGACTGCTGCAGAATGTGGCCTCAGGGTTGCCCACCGGAGGCATTTACAGGGATACCCATCCATGTGCGACATGGCACTACAAGAACTCTAATATTATTCAGTTGTTAATCAGAGTAGCCTTTCAAGATGCTACGCATGTATTCAGGCTCTTAATTACCAGTCAGAAGCAGCAACCAGAAAACTGCCAACCCTGTACCCTCAGTATAAAGACATGTTACCATCATCCACATACACCATGTAAAAACCTGGGACAGTACCACTATTAATACCTAAGAAGAGGAAAGAAGCAGGAAACAAGAGATGAGCCTCTACTCTTGTTCAAGGGAAGTGGAAGGATTACAGACCGAATGATAGGAGAGCCTATCTATTCTTATTAAAAAAAAAATAAATAGATAAATAAAATGATGGCCTTAGAAGTCTCCGAACACAAATACATTAGCAAATTAGTGAAAGGAAGTAGCCATATCTATGTTGTATGAAATACTATCGAGAATGCGGCAGTCAGAAGAGGAAGGGGAGTGGTAGAGAAAGAAGAGATAGCTTACTGAATTTAGCAGAGAGAGACGTAGGCACATGTAAGAGTGAACAGGAGATTTAAGAGATCTCTCTAGCCAGAGGGAGATGTTTGCTGGCATAAATATCCAGGCCATAGAAGTGAACATTGGAGTCTTTCCTGAAGAGAGGAAGGTTTCCAGGAATCAAGAAATCAGAGGAGGGAATTGTAGGGTTGAGGTTAGTTTCACATAGAGATAGGATCTAGGTTCCTCTTGAAGAGGAACGATTCTACACTGCAAAAGTTGGTACAAATACCATGGATGTTTTGCCATCACAAAAAAATTTGTGATATTAAGACCTGAGAAGAAGAAAGAAACTGAGAACCCCTTTCTAAAGAAAAAACAAGGGATGAACCTCTAGTCCTGTTCAAAGGAAGTGGGAGGAGTATGTACCAGGTTATCTATTATCAAAAAATTTTTTTTTAAATTTACTAAGTTTTAACTTAGTATGAGTCAGAAAAACTTAGTATAATTCCTTACTGATTCAATAAAAGATAATAAAGACAGGTAAAGCAATACGTCTGAAAACTCAAAAATAAAATAAACAAACATCAAAAAGTAAAGTAAATTACTTTGAATCTTCCCAAAGAATAATTTCTTTATAACATAATGAAATCTAACATTCAAATAAAATAAACTAACTCAAAATACTCAGATTTGAAAATATATCCAGTCCAAATTAAAAATATTACTTGCAAACATTAAATAAGAAAATTATAGGTAAATTGAGTTGAAAGAAAAAACAATTTTCAATAAATATCAAGGAAATCCGCAATACTCTAGTCAAAGATAAACAAAAATCAGACAATTCAACTCACGACTCACAAATGATTTCCTTACAATTTCAGAAGTTACATCCTCATTCATAAGAAGAGAAACTTTGCACTAAATACGAAATGAATTAGAGTTATTCATACCAATATATAAATAATTTAACAAATACAAAGTATTGAATGTTCTTAATATAATGATTTTTAAATTTGTGATATAACACTTTTTTTTTTAAATAACAGTAAAATAATCAATGGATACCATGAATTATCTTAAAAAATAAGCAAGTATGCATATTAATGATTAAAGATTATGAATGCATAATAATATAACAAACATTATAACATAATAAACAATGAAAACTATACAAGTGGATAATTAATATAAAAATCAAAACTTCTCTTTCAAAATACAATATCTGTATATTATTCAGTTATTTATTGAACTAAACAAAAATACATACCATTATCTACAACTAATATCGTAGTCTTTAAGGAATAATATAGATAAGAAAACTAGTTGATTAAACAATCAGGACCATTAAATGAGGAACAAATAACAATGATATGAATTTTTCTTATTTACATTATAATAGTATTAAAAATATGAAACTTCATATTTATGTTAAAAAAACGTTAAATTTTCAAGAGCTTTGAAAGGCACATCATTCTTGTTGTAATTCTGCTTTTCCTTTTTAAAAATATACATGTAGTCATTTATTGAAAATGGAGATATTTCATACATATGCAGAGCATTCTGGTGATTCAATGTAACAAAAATTAAGACATTGCTTATGCTGGCAATTAGTTACACACACACACACACACACACACACACACACACACACACACACATAATATCTCACATTCAAGGCAATAAATCTATTAAGACGCAAGGAATTTTGGCAGTGACAAAGTATAAGAAAAACGTTATTATAGAAAACAGACTATAAAATAGCAGGTTTTCAAAAGACAGTATATGGCAATTCAATTTGGACTAGAAAGCAGGAAGAGAATTCTACAAGTTAGAACTGTGAGAAAAGAAACTGTTAGCATAGAAGAAACAATTTCATCTAACCATTTCATTTGTTACTGCCAATATAGTACTGGTGTTGAATTCATAAAGCCTAGATTTAAGTGAGAAAATATTAGAACAATTAACCTGAAAATACAAAAGCAGATAGACAGATACATATATGCACTATATGGGTTAGATTGCCTCCATTTAGCTGTATGATGAATCCATTAAAAATAGAAAAAATAAAAATGATTTTAGTGGAGAAAATCTATCAAATATTTTGCCATCATTTTTTATGTTTCTCATATTGAAACATAAGTATCAAGGCGTGTCAGTATATTTACCTTTTGTTATATCAATAAAGGTGTGTGCAAAGCTTGCTAGCTTTTTTTTAATGAAAGAATTAAAGAAACATGTATTGTAATCTTACAATGGTGCCCTCACCCATTGACTTCTCCATGTTGTGTTTCCATCCTTGTTCAAGTTAACTTGCACCAAAAACTGGGAAAGGTCTATTGCAAGCTCATAAAGAAACAAAAGATGAAAATAAACAGCATGAAATGAAATGAGAACTCGACCCTGGTTTTTAATATATTTAGTTATTTATTCAGGGCTTTACCTGCTTGGTCTGCATAGGTACACAACACTGACAACATAGACTACTAAAGGTAATCATACCATCCTCCTTGACATGGGTGTCTCATTCATGAGTAACAAAAAATGCAGGTATTGGGAACCTAATGTATTTGTATTAAGTTTATAATAGAAAATTGAAGCTTTTTCTCTTTTTACTTAGCATTTTAAATGATCTTGATTGGTTTCTTTCCAGCATATTCCGTCATTTTTCTTATTATTATGGAGGAAGCCGTTTTCAGTCTTATACTTGTATTTGTGGAAGGTAAGTGTTTATGTTTTATCAGTAACTGTTAAAATTTGTAGATAAATGATATTTGTGTAATTGCACTTACCCACACTGATTTCCATAAAAAAAATGTTCACCTTGTCTGTTGGAGTGAATGAACTGACTGTATCCGCATGTAGAGTGGTACTCTCCTCCTCCCATAGGCGCCATTTGTTGCCTGTTCATGGCAGTCTATAATGTCTGAGAGTGGGATCCTGGTAGCTGAGAAGTCCATGCTGCAGATTTTTATATGGTTGTGTGTGTGGTGATACCGATCAAAAGCGATAGACCGGATGTTTGCTCTCTCACGACAAAAAGGCAAATGACCAAAAGTCGTCCATGCGCATCCATGTTCGCGCAGATGTTCCAGTTGAAAAATGAAAATTAATCAAATTTCCATTTCACAAGCCTATGCGAATTTTATTTACCAGCCAATGGGAAGCCCAGAATCAAATTCAAGTGTGAAATCCCAAACGAGCTGCTTTTGATCCAAAAAGTAGATATAAAAAGCCAGAAAGCACCCAGGAGACAGACAGACGAGCGTGATTAGTACCCCTCCCTGACCAAGTCAAGCGGCTACTATGTTCGCCTCCCTTCACCTTTCCTTACTTTCTTCCCTGTCTCAAAAGTACTTACTGACCTAAGGAGCGAATACATCAAAGACATTCCTTACATACATGATGCTTCCACACTACTTTAAGTATCGAATTCTCATTGTCAGCCTTCTATTGCCAAAATGAACAACATTCCTAAGCCTTAAATCTCTTTCAGCTTATTATTTGTCATGAACATTTTAACCTCCGTTGGACCTATATTCAAGTACTACTTTAACTGTAAAAACATTAATTGATATGTGTATATATAAAAATGTTATTTTCAACACAAATTGCTTTTCTTGATTTTATAATCATTTTATGACTTATAGTGGGCTATCTACCACAAGGCCAAATTCCATTAACCTGCAACAACTACCCTTCTCTTGAACGGACTCCCACTACAACGAAAAGAATAGATAAGATATCCCCTATATGTACACTCCATTTTGGCCCTTACTTGGATTAGACAGGCAGTCGGAGAGGCCTGATTTAACCAATCAGCTTGTCATGCCAAGCTCTAACACATATAACTGTTGCAACTACACTATACTCACTAATAACTTTATTAATTAATTTATCCTCATAATCAACAAGAGCTATTAATGTGTTAGAAGAAAGTGGTGAAGGCCTAGTTGGATTGAAAGTACAAAACTTTAACTTGGTTGTATATCCCCTGAAGATCCAAGTATACCTAGGAGGAAGAACCAATAGATTATGAGTGCATGAGAATACTTTTAGACATGAGTATATCATCCACATAGCTCCATCATGGCATATGGGTTTCCCATTTGACATAACATTATTGGGCTCTGAAGTAGTTGGGTAGTGTGGACGATAAAATCTAACATAATACATATGTCTTATGAAAAATCAATCCATAGAATCTGGTTTTGACAATGGAATTGAAAAAATTCCTTTCTGAAATTCATAGTGATTGAATAAACAGGAGGTACTCTATCGACAAATTTCTCCCCCATTCTTAAAAAAAAATATCATGTTTCAACCTAACCACTGAAAATTTAACAAAAGCAAATTATGGCACCTTATTTGTAGAAGTTGAAAAAATACATGCAAATGTGCTACTGAAATTGACAAACTTCCATAAAACAAAATAAAGACATAGGCACATTGCACATTAAACTCATCCAAGGAACAAGTGAAAAGAAATGTCCTTCTACTCCAATGAAGAAATAAAAAATGAACTAAAAAAACAAAATATCAGCAACAAAAAGAATAACTACAAAGATGGAGAAACAATACAAACCCACACATATATAAGAACACTCACAATTTCAAGAGAGATTAAAATCAGATATATAATAGAGAAATTCTAACAGTGTATCCCTAACCCTTTAAGGTTTTTCAAATGTCAAAATATGAGCATCATGAAGATAGATGTAAAGGGAAAAAAGTTTACCAAGAATCTGATAAGGAACAAGACCATCCAGAGGATCAATGCAGTAATATGATTAAATGTGTAAATTGTGGTGAAAATCATGCAGTTTATGTATGAATATATGAGTCATGGAGAAAAGAAAAGGAAATATTGAAAACAAAGTACTGCCAAAAACTTAGATTTCCTGAAGCCAGGAAAATAATAGAAGGATCAGAATTATGTACTCAAATGTTGTAGAAGTTAGCAAAAAATATTCAGCCATGGCAGAAAGACTGTAACAACTGACTCTAAATGATTGGCCAAAGTTTATAAAAGACTTCAAAACTAATCTTGTAGGACAAAGACACTAATTCTATTGACAGCCTTTTCCAAAAATACTAATCAACTCAGCAATCAAAAATCACCCAGAACCAGGAAATACCAAGAAACAAAAGCTAGATAGGAAAGGGCAAAAATGTTCATCAAACTGAACCTTCCCGAACAAAAAAAAATCGCAACACATGAAAATCAGAATTGACCAAAACTCAATACAAAACTGATTTTAAAATCTTGATATAGAAGCACACATCTAAAAAGGAAGTAGAAATTTCACCAAAACATTTGTCTTGTGCCAATTCACCATCCAGTGCATGAAAAGTTGGCTTTCCTCTAAACATACTAAGTGATAAAATGATTGGTGTGAATTAAATGAATAATGTATATAAGAGGAAATTAGTGGGAACCAGTTGGATGGCTATTTTTTTAATTTTTTAGCATCTTGGTACACTACTACTCTGATCAACAGGAAATTATCACAAATCTATATTTTTTTTTTTTTTTTTTTTTTTTTTTTTTAATCGTATCACACCGAGCAAGGCAGTAACACCACTGATGTGCAGGGGGCTACATAATAGTGAGAAGATTGGAAAAGAGAAAGCCGGAAACCACATCCTAAACAGGGAACAAGGGATGAGCCTCTTAACCTATATAAAATGGAATGTGTGAAAAACAGTTGGTTATTTAATTTTTTCTTGTTAGAATTCTGAAACATTATTGTTCAACAAGAAATTAGGAAATGTTCATTTTTATGTGTTCCAAATACACTTGATATAAACAGAAATGCATTCTACTTATTGCACTTGGAATGCACCTGAAATTTTTTTTTTTTTTACAGTGGAGAAAATGGTGCAATCCTCCATTATGGACATGCTGGGAACCCAAATAATAAATTGATCAATGATGGGGATATATGGTAAGAAAAGTAATGTTTTTTTTGTTGATCATGTTTTTGCATATTTATTTAATGATTGTCATGAGAAACAGCATTTTGTGAAGTGTTGAAGTTTTTTTTTTATTTGACCATCTATAGAATCAATATGGGACAACAACTCAAATTGAGCACTACGAGAAGTTAGGTAATCTATGATCGTATGCAGCTAATAGTAGAAAATGGTTGACACTATTTTCCCTAATTATTATTTATTATCATGTTTGATACTGCAAAATACATTAATGTTAACATGCAAAAGTCTCTGTTTACATTGTCTTTTGTTTGTACCAGTCTGTTTGATATGGGAGCTGAATATGGTGGTTATGGTTCTGATATTACCTGTTCATTTCCTGTCAATGGCAAATTCACTGACAAGCAAAAAATTATCTACAATGCTGTATTGAAGGCAAACAAAGCTGTTTTTAATGCTATCAGACCAGGTGAGTATCATATATTCTATCTTGAGTACTTTTGTTTATGCTAAGTAAAAATAGATCTTTTTCCTTAGTCTGTAGACAGGTAAGTAGAAATTTTGTCCATCTGCGCCTGACACCTGTCAAGTCTCGCAGCTTTGCCTTCTCGGCAACTCCGACCACACTGTAGTCTCTCTCAGTATTTCTTTCCAATTGATGCCTTCATACCCACCAGGAAGTATTGCTTAAAACCTCATTTCTCTCCGTGGTTCTCTCCGGCCTGCTCAGCCGCCATTGCCCACAGGAACCATTACTTCCATCTATTCCGGAGACAGTCAACTGATCACAATAGGCAGCTGTTCATATCTGCTCACAATGAGTGCAAGAGAACCCTAAATGACGCCAAACAGTTGTTTGCTGAGAGAATGTGACAGCACATAGCTGACCGCAAGTTCGGTTCCAAGGACTATTGGAGGATTTGCAAATAAGTGCTCAACAATAGGAAATCCTCGATACCTCCTTTAATCCATGGATTTGAGGTTCTCACGTCATCTGCGGACAAAGCTGAGTGCTTTGCTCACAGATTCTCATCCAACTCCACATTCAACTCGTCCGGAGTACACCCACCCAACTTCCCTATTAGAACTGAGGCCAAACTGCACGATGTATATATTACCCCAACAGTAGTATCCAGAGTAATTTCAAAACTCGACCCCCATAAGGCGTGTGGAGACGATGGAATCCCGGTGATAGTCCTTAAGAGGTGTGCTCCTGAACTTTCCCCTGTCCTCTCTAAACTATTTAACTACTGCCTTTCTGCTTCCTGCTTTCCTGCATGCTGGAAGTTCTCTTCAGTCATTCCTGTATTTAAGAATTGTGGTGAACCCTCAGACCCATCCAACTATCGCCCTATCAGTCTTCTACCGATATTCGGGAAAGTATTTGAGGCTATAATCAATGCTGAAATAGTTCATCATCTCACCGCCCACAAACTGTTCTCCGACAGGCAATATGGATTCCGCTTTGTCAGGTCCATGGCCAACCTGCTAACAACCGTAATGGAGTACATGCTACAGGCCCCTGATGAGTCTGACGAGGCTCACACAGTTACTCTGGACATCTCCAAGGCTTTCAACAGGGTTTGGCACTCTGGCCTCCTATGCAAACTTCGCCGTTTTGGTATTACCAGTCTCCTGCTTGACCTAATCCAATCTTTCTTAAATAACCACAAAATGAAGGTTATTCTGAATGGGCGTGCCTCTTCGTCCTACAGCACGAATGCTGGTGTCCCACAGGGCTCTATACTGGACCCGACGCTCTTCCTTATTTTCATCAACGACCTCCCAGATGAGATCAAGTCCCAAGTAGGCATCTACGCAGATGACACTACAATATACTCCCGCACCAGTAAGAAACCTGTCGTGGTGGACAGACATAATCTCGCTGCTGACCTTGAACGGGATCTACACTCTGTGGTGAACTGGGGCAAGAAGTGGCTTGTCAACTTCAATTCATCTAAGACCAAGCTGTTGTCTGTCAACCATTACAGGCAACCTCTCCTGCCTCCCATAAGCATGGACCAAGCAATTCTCCCGGAGAGTAATACACTATGCCTCCTCAGACTTACCCTGTCCTCAGACCTCAAATGGAACCACTATATTGAATCCATAGCAAAATCTACTGCTAAGAAGGTTGGGTCACTATGTCGATCCAGGATGTTTTTTCCACCTGAATCCATCCTGCATATATACAAGTCAACCATCTGTCCATGCATGGAGTACTGCTGCCATTTATGGTCAGGTGCCCCTGCCGTTCTCCTCAGTGTTCTTGACAGGCTCCAAAGGAGAGTCTGTAATGTGATAGGTACTGGTCTGGCGGCTCGACTGCAGCCACTTCCCCATCGTCAAAATGTGGCCTCCCTTTGTCTGTTCTATAAATACTTTCATGGCTTCTGCTCAGACGAACTTAAGTCACTGATGCCTCCTCAACAGGTGTTTACTCATGCAACCAGACTGGCAACTGGGTCCCACCCATTCACAGTCAGGTTAGCCAAATGCAGACGACAATTCTACTCCTGCAGCTTCTTCTCTCGCACTTCCCGCCTGTGGAACTCGCTCCCGTATTCTTGCTTTCCTGATGGCTACAACCTCCAGAAATTTAAATGCAAAGTCAATACTCATCTACTAACCACTGGACTCTAGCTCTCTCCCCACCCCTGTATAACCTTCCTTTTCTCTCCACCTATGTATCTGTCATCGCACCTGCTTTCTCAGCTTTCTATTGTTCCTTTCTAACTAGTTTGTACTCCTCACTCTTTTCTAATTAATCTTTTTACATTTATGTAGCCCCCTGCACACCAGTGGCGTTTCTGCCTTGCTCGGGGTGAAATGATTAAAAAAATAAAAAATAAAAACTGATTGATCATTGAAAAATCTGTTATCTGTAATCCAGTTTCACTTAATCCAAACAGATTTTCATTTAATGTAATTTCGGAATTTGCTCATACTAAAATTTTTTAAATCATTAAAAGCTGCTTTTATATTGTTGCAATTATAGTTCAAATGAATGAAATAAATGCTGATTGTGATAAAAAAAGCTAATATGGTCTATTAAGTTTAATAGGTAAAGTTGAACTCTAAAAGAAAAATTGACAGTATTTTCTCTGTGAGAATTTTGAAGGTTTATCATTAATGCTTAATATTTCATTTATTTTTCCTGTCATGTAATTCTAGTTTGTTATAAATTCAAGCTGTTCACTTTGGATCCAGTAGATCACCACTTTTATTTTACTTTATTAAAATTTAATTTGCCTTTTAGTTTGTCTTTTCCTTATAATTTGATACAAGATATTTTTCATATAGGATGAGGAGGTATTTACTTAATTTGATATCTTGACTATCTTAGTGTTGACAGGTTGCCTACTTTGTCTACATCTATATATCAAAACAATCTGCTGTGTCATTGTAGAACTCCACTCACTTCCTCTCACAGAAAATTGTATTTGATGAGCAAGTAAAACCACTTGGGGCTGGTTACCTCCATATTGAAAATTCAACTTTTAGCATACATCTTTTTTTAATCATTTCACCCCAAGCAAGGCAGAACTGCCTCTGGTGAGCAGGGGGTTTACAGAAGAGATGAGAAAGAGGAACAAGTGATAATGGAGTCTGAGAATGAGTAAGAAAAGGATGAGAATACAGATGTGAAGATGGCTGCATGAGAGTGGAGTGGAAAGGAAGAAGTACATGATACAAGGGTTGTCATGGAAAGTATCTGAGTCAAGAAGATAAGAGATGGCAATTGACTTTACATTTAAATTCATGGAGATTGTAGCTATCAGGGAAGCAAGTATACGAAAGGGAATTCCACAGGTGGGAAGTGTGAGCAAAGAAGCTGTTAGAGTAGAAGTTGCAGTTATGTTTGATTGGTTTCACTGTAAAAGGGTGGGACCTAACCTAGTAGCTCAAGTAAAATCATGCAGTAGTTTGCACCAGGGAGCTAAGCTCATCAGAGCAGAAGCTGTGAAAGTATTTGTAGAAGAGACATAGAGAAGCCCCCTTTACGTTGGTGAGAAAGTGACTAGAGTTGAGCTGCTGCAAGGTTGGGATCAATTACATTACAGATTTTTCATTGGATTTTGACAAGAAGCCTGAGATAAATAACAGGGGCATCCAACCAGATACGACAACAGTGTTCAATGGTAGATTTTATATTTACATTTGCAAATTAGATGAGAAAGTGAGATAAATAATCACATCTATTGAGCACAAAAAATACCTGACCAATAACAAATATAAGTAAATTGCACATAAATTTCAATTGTGTGTGTGTGTGTGTATATATATATATATATATATATATATATATATATATATATATTATAAATTATGTTTTAGAACATGTACATAATTTCTTCTATATATGTCCTCTTCTCTACAATCATATGGCTGTTTCAGTGTTTGGAACCCAAACACATCATCGGGAGAAAAATTATATGCATGATGTATTATAATATATATATATATATATATATATATATATATATATATATTATAATACATCACACATATCATGTTGGTATTAATAAAGCAATTAAAATAAAGTCCTTTGATTATTTTTTTTTCCTTTTTAGTTGCATCATAAAATGTAATAGGATAATAGTTTTTCTATGAAGTTTAATTGTTTTAGTTGCATCTGATCCTTAGTTATTTAAAACAGACCCAGTTTTCTTTTGTGGTTTTAGTAATAACTTTGTCATAATGTAATTTTATTATTTCGACTTCCATTATTCTCCCAAGAGTATTCTCCATTTAATTGTTTAATCAATGTAATATACTGATTTGATATCCCGGTGTACTTGTCTCGTCTACTCAAAACTCAAGATAACAGAACTCCTCCTTGCAATAGTCACTGGCCGGTGCAGTGTTTCTAAGTACTAAGATAAGTTTGTTTGTATATCAGTCAGTTAGTTAAGTCTCATACATGATAGTTGAAAGAGACATGACTGACTGGGCAGAAGATTTTCTTGCAGTAGGTTACTTTTATTTTCTGCCGTAGACTGGGTGCTAACCAAGGCTATAAAACCCAATCTGTTCTGCTTTTTAATCCATAGCTGGAGGAAGAAGCGAAGTATTAATACTTTTCCCAAGGGTATGCACATAAGTGAATGCAGCCAATTCAACTGGCATTTGAAATATGGTCCTATGCCTTTTGCATTTTAGTTGCATCATAAAACTAGGATGTTAAAACAAACCAGTACTTTTGGAGATTACTTCACTACATTGTAATTTTATGATTCTCTCTTCAGTTGTTATAAGTTAATGTGTTGAGTACAATGGAATTACGAGATAGTATTTTTCTCTTGGTCAACATTGACATTAAGAAAATCATATCAAGTATCATCAAACACATAATATTTATAACTCAATACTTTATCTAATTTGCAACCATATACTACAAAATTTTTGTCTTCTATATCCTGTTTACAGGATTTTAATTAAAAATTCCCTTTTTTTTTTAATTCTTCTGACAGATTTTTTTTTTATATAGATGTATTAATTTATCAGGAGAGTTTCTTGTTTTTTATTAAATGATTTTTTTTTTTTTTTTTTTTTTTTTTTTTATAATTGTTTACCCCAAGCAAGGTAATTCTGCCACTGATGCAGTGCCGGGGGCTATATGTGAGGGGAGGAAAGAGAAAGAGGAACAGGTTATGGGGGTGTTAGAGAATGGATAAGAGAAGAATGGGAGTACTGGTGTGAAGAGAGTTACGTGAAAGTAGAGTGAAAAAGGAGAACAAGATACAGGGAGTGTCAAGTAAAGGATGGGAGTCAAGGAGATAAGAGATGGCAATTGATGTTGAAATTTAAACTCTTGGAGATTGTATCTGTCGGGAAACAGTATATCGAGTTCCACAGGCAGGAAGTGTGAAAAATCTGCTAGAATAGAAATGGCAGCTACATTTGATTGTTTTTACTGTTGCCAGTCTAGTAGCTTGATTAAATTCATTTAGAGAGAGCACCAGGGAGCTAAGCTTGTCAGAGCAGAAGCCGTAAAAATATTTGTAGAAGAGACAGTGAAACCCCATCTCATAAGAGAGAAAATGATAGGAGTTGAGCTGCCAGCTGAGAATCGATTACATTGCAGATTTTCCTTTGGATTTTGTTGAGAACCCTGAGATGAATAGCAGGGATGCCTGACCAAATATGACAATGGTATTCAATGCGCAGGCATTGAATAGATTTGTATATATGCAAGATGAATTCAGACAAGAAAAGCTTCCAGGCCTGACACAGTGACCTGACCTTCCTAGCTGTAGATTTAGCTTTTGATTTTATGTAGTTATTCCACTTGAGGTTGGCTGAGAGAGTGAGGCTGAGGAAGCACAGTGTATTGCTTTCAGAGAGACTAGCGTGATCCATGCTGATGCGGGGTAGTTGATGCATGGTGGTTAAAGGATTTGTTTTGGAAGTATTAAAATTTACAAGCCATTTCTTATCCCAGTCCACCACAGATTAGAGGTCCTTTACAAGATCAGCAATGAGGTTTACTTTGTCAGCCTCAGCTGAATTCTTATCGAGGTGGGAGTAAGTGGTGGCATCATCAGCGTAGATGCCTACTTGGAATCTGATTACATTTGATAGGAACGATTGGATTAAATCAAACACGCATCCAGTTATACCATAGCACAGAAGGCCAGTGTGCCAGACTTTGTCAAATGCTTTGGAGATATCCAGGGCAACAGCTCAAACTTCGCCATTCTTATTGAGAGCTTAGTATATGTATTTGGTGATGGTTGCGAGCTGAATACTGATCATATTTGCTTGGGTCACCTATCGAAGAAGTCTGTTGTTTATTGAGACCTGAAATTTCTAATGACATGGGAGCAACAACACTGACGACGCACCTTGATTCAGCACTTTAAGGTGTATTTTAATAATAATTGACATAAAAGAATAGTTTCTGGAAGTTTTTCTCTTTTCATCATTTCAAAATGCTATTTTGAAAGGATATATAAAGCACTTAAGTGCCATTTCTTTTAAGAAATTTAATTGGTTATTTGGGAACATAATTTTGATGAAAGTCAAAATTTGAATTACTCTGAGTCAGTCAGTTAAGTGCCATACGTGATACACACTTGGGCGGTCATATCTCGAAAGTGACATGACTGACTGGGCAGAATATTATCCCGCAGTAGGTTGCCATTGCTTTCTACAGTAGACTGGTTGCCGACCAAGGCTATAGAACCCAATCTGTCCTGTTATTTAACCCATAACTGGAAGGAATAGACGGATTAATACCTTTCCCAAGGGTATTTGCACGTAAGTGAATGCAATGAATTCAGCTAGAATTCGAACTCGGCCCCCCCGCTTTCTCGTTCCGAGCCGATATCCAATGCACCACAACGCACATCCACTACTCTGAGTATTTTGGCCAATTTCTTGCAATAATACCAGGCAATTAACTGGCAGTTTTTTTTAAGTAATTTGATAGGTTCAGTAAGAAGCAACCTTTTGTAAAAGTTCAAAATAAAACTACACATTATGTTTAAAAACTGAAGTAATTTTCTTTCTATGCTGATTGTTTTAATATTTTTATTTTCAAAGTTTCCTTCTTCCAAATGATCTATACTAGAGTATTTGTCAAAAAGAACTTAGAAAATATAACTGAAATGTAAGCACATTTTACTTACTTGTCTAATTATCTATTTTATCTTTCTTACCATTTGTAAATATGTGTTAAACTTGAATTTTTTCCAGTAATTTTTTCTTTAAAATCATGTAAACAATTCAGAGACCAAATATACAAGACAAATTTTTGTAATATACAATTGCAAACTGGATATAGTAATGAGCTATAAATATCATAATCATTATGATAATTTATAAAATTGATGTAATTTTCTTAATGTTGATAATGACTAAGAGAAAAATATTGTCTTCAAATTCCATTGTATCCAACTGATTATCTTGGGTTGATTGAAGGGAGAATACGCTTAGCAGAATCATGGCAGTCGGAATTACAATGTAATAAAGTCATTGCTAAAACCACAAAAATGGTTTGTTTTAACTAAAGATGCAGTTAAATACAAATTCCTACAATACAGTTTCTTATTATTATGCTGACAACTTCCTCAAATCATTAAAATTAAACAACAGCAAGTCAATGGAACTACAAGACAACAAAAGTTGATTGAAATAATTCTGAAGGAAACAGAAAATTCTTCAATTTCTTTTACTTCAGACACTGTCGCAAACAACATATTGGATTTTATATACAATCCTGATGAAATTAATCATTGAGTATGACTTCCATGGGCTTCTTTTTTTCAGTCACCAGAGTATTTCTCACAGATGTCATGATGAGTGCCTAAGCAAAATTAACATTATAACCAATAGAAATGAGTCATAGCAGAAAAACATATCAGAATAGTTATTATCATTATTATTTGGAAGTAATCAGTATGTTCTAAATCAATATAAAATAAGTTTAATAAAGAAATAACTAAGAACAAGAATAGGTTTTGTTTAAAAAAAATAGAAAAGATAAATTTGTTTTACTATTCTAATTTTCATGTTTATTGCTCATCCATTCTATAATTAAATATCATATTAATAAAATAACCAAAAGATAAATGTTCCAAACTGTTAATGAATAATATTTTACAATCATAACCCCCACACTAGTCTCTAACATAATTTGACCCCCATACAGTGATCAGAGGTGAAGGAATCCCAGTTATCATCATAAAGATTGTGCCCCTGAACTCTCCTCTGTTCTCTCCAAACACTACAACTACTGCCTCTCTGTTTCATGCTTTCTTGCCTGCTACAAGTCCTCCTCTGTAGTTTCTGTTTTTAAGAATTCTGGAGAACCCTTTGACCCTCACTAATTATTGCCCTATTAGCCTCCTACCAATTTTTAGCAAAGTGTTCAAGGCTATTATCAACTCTGAAGTGGTTCAATATCTCTATTCTCTGACAAACAGTATTGCAACAGCTGGCCTATAAATGACAAAAGAAAGAGAAATGATGCCATCTGTAGTTGATAAACTTATATGGCTTCCTCTCCCTATAAAATGTGTTGGAGCTAATGTTAACAAAAATAAAATACCTCTCTAGTTGAGCAAATGTTTGAAAATAAGAGTCTATTTCAGTATCCTGTTTCTTTTTTCTTTTTGGCTCTTCTATTCGTTATTTTTCTTTTTTTGGTTCATACATTCCTTCCTTCATTTTTTTTTTTAATTTTAAAAAAATTTCTAATAAATGTATTTTCATGTAAAGCCCATTTCATTACCTTAAAACTGTCATATCAATTCTTCCTAATGACAGTTTTAAAATTTAGTTTGGTGACTGTAATCCAAATCCTGCAAAAATATATTGTTTTCCTTTTCTTCCTCTTTTTAAAAATAATCTGTTACCCACCATTTTATTTGCATAATTTATCAAATATTTTCCTTGATAATTGTCTTATTTATTTTTAGAATGTTTAATATGCATTTTGACTACTTCTTTCTATAATGGTGACATACAAAAGTAATTCATGGTAGTGGGAATTAGTTAAAACCATTTGTATATTTTTCAGGTGTGAATTGGGTTGACATGCATAAATTAGCCGAAAGAGTTCAGCTAGAAGAACTAAAGGCTGCTGGACTGCTTCAAGGTGATGTTGATAGAATGATGGAAGTGTATCTAGGTGCTGTTTTTATGCCTCATGGATTGGGGCATTTCATGGGGATAGATACTCATGATGTTGGTGGCTATAATCATGTGAGTAAATCTTTGCATTATTTAACCTTGGCTTGTTTTGAATTCATTTGCCCAAGTTTTGTTTTGCATTAAAATTGTTGGTTACAATTATTATTTATTTGTAAAATACACAAAATGTGGCACAAGGCAAAAAACTGGAGGAGGCTGATTGTTACTGTCCTAACTTTAACTTAGGTAATCACATTCATAGTAAAGAGTATAAGTGGTCTTCTTTCTCTAACAATGGACATATTTTTTTATTTTTGTGCTGAAATCTGATCTGAGATGAATAAAGTCTCATGATGTAAATCTCACTAAAAGTGGGAGAAATAATTTATTTCTTGGCTAGGGTCATGTGTTTTTTGAACAATGTACTTGAGAAAATACAAACAATGATTTGGTTTGGTTATATTTGTTTAGCAGCATATCAATCCCTATAGGTTATTTTATTCTGAAATCTAAATATTTTGTATGCAATTTTATAACTAAGGTATCCTATGCAAATTAGCTGATTTGTACTTAAGTGCTAAGCTGCTGTAATGGCTCCATTACACCATGCTTAACGTTGTACTACATGCCGAGCACTGAAAACTGCAAGATATACCAGACATAACAAATGGCGTTGCTGATAAGCTGCTTGGATCACATGGAGGATCCAGAATATGTCAAGATTTGGATAAAAGTCTTTGCTACAAAGATTCAAGAATGGAAGGTGGACAGAACCAAATAATGCTCTTGTTTATGGCTTCTATATGTGCGAGACATTAAAGAAAATCTCCACAATGGTGTACCCACAGGAATTAGAACAGATGTCTTTTGAGGAAGTTGTCAGCATAATAATAATAAGGCCAAAAAGAAAACTGGTCATTGCTGAAAGGACAAAATTTTTAGAAGCCAGGCAGTGGCTGGAAGAATCTATTATGCAGTATGTACTCAGTATCTCAAGGGACAGGCAAAGCACTGTGAATTTGAAAAACTAGGGACTCATGGCATGTCAATTGAAGACGAGCTGATTCTATTACGAACAATTGAAGGACTTAATGAACCGCAGCATAAACAAAAATAACTGTTTTGGCAAGTTCATATGGCAAGGCAGCCATATTAAGTGTGGACTATTTACAGCAGCTGGAGCAAATCAGAGATTTCAACCAGCCAAGAGAAATGTTACAAGATTCATACAGGTTAAATGTAACCAAAGCCAAAGTGAAGTGCAGTTTATGTTGAACAGCACATGAAAAGAATAAATTCAAGTTCAAGTACCTGGTGCTGGAGAAAATGCAGAAAAAAATAACTGCAGAAGTGAAAAACATGTAGAAAAAATGAGAGTAATAACTCTGAAAAACAGCAAGAAGCCAGTGTATTTTCAGTAAATACACAAAAGAATGGTAAAGAGAATGTAAAATAAATAACCTATACATCGGTAGCAGGATAACCCTAATTCCAAGAAATGTTTTGAATTAAGCTAGGTTGAACCAATTTAAAAGAAAATGGGTTAAAGTTACAACAATTTGATGGATCAAAAATAAAGGTGTTAACTACCTTCTGTGGCACATTTGAAACAGATACTTGGTTTGAGGTTATTCAAATTGTGGTAGTAGTGTGCGAGTAGGACCACAGATTGTTAGGTATTGACATAGTAAAATTAGGTACAGCCAAATTAATAAACTCCTTGTAAGCACAAGAAAGTGAACTTGGATTTCTAAAAGGATAAAAAGCAAGTATTTGATTAAAACAAAATTACTATCCCAAATACATTCAAACCAGAAAACTACCAATACATATACTGCCTTTAATGCAAGTTAAACTGCATGACCAAGTAAGGTATTCTTGAAAAAGTTATGCATGGTGGAAGTAACTGGGCCTCATCTATCATAGCAAGAAAAAATGCTGATGGAGATATGCGGTGACTATAGAAATGAAGTAAATCACCAGCCTCATTTCCATTACCAAACATCGAAGCTGCGAGCCATGAACAGGCAAACATGGAATATTTTGCAAAAATTGACTTAAGATCTGCTTACAACCAAATTCAGATGGATGAAAAATATAAGTCGCCACAATCAACACTCCTATAGTCCTGTTAAGTTGGACTCACTTACCATTTGGAATTAAAATTTCTACTTATAATTCAAAGGGCAATCGAAGGAATATTGTTACGCAAGGTAACTAACATGATTATTTATGAAAGTGATATAAGGGTAGGAGCAAAGACCAAACAAGAGTTAAAACAAAAAGTGGATCAAATATTATGGCGATTAAAAAAGGCTGGATTAACCATGAATAGAGACAAATGTAACTTTGACCACAAGAACCTAGCATATGTGGGCTACAAATTATCGAAGCCCGGTATAGCACCTGACAAAAGGCTAACGAAAAAGATTATGGAGGCAGCAACTCCAACCAATAAAAAGGAATTGAAATCCTTTTTAGGTTGGATAAATTTTTACTGTAGATACATCCCGAAATATAGTGAACTGATTGAACCATTGTCAGAGTTGCGTAAAATAAACACAGAGTTTGAATGGACACAAAAATGAAATAATGCTTTTATGACACTAAAAGCAATTATGAACAAGAAACCTATAACAAGGGTGTTTGATCCTAAGAAAGAGATCACATTGACCACAGACACAAGTGAGAAAAGCGATTGCTGCCATCCTATCGGAGAAAGATCATCCAATAATGTATTTATCTAGGAAATTCACAGTAGCAGAGATAAATTACTCAAACATTGAAAAAGAGGTCCTAGAAATTATTTGGTGTATGGAGAGGACACAAAATTCTTTTAGTAAGAAAGAAATTTCTGCTAAAGTTGGACCACAAGTCATCGTAATTTAAGTTTTCAGAGGTTACATTGTCAAGAATTTTACACTAAACCATTAAAATCATGGCATTTGATTTTACCATTGTATATGTTAAGAGAAATACCATCTCCCATGTAGATGCTTTGTTGAGATCACGGTTTGTAACAGGAACATGATGAACATGAAACTGAGGAAAACAGACTAGTTCAATGGGTGGAGACTGACGTATTTCCGGTCAAGAGGTTAAAAAAAGAATAAGGAATAATAAATGGAACAATTGTTCAATAGCGAAGTGGCTATTTAAAGAGATACAGAAAAAGTTGACAATTGAAAATAGAATTATATTCAATAGAGAGGTGATAGTAGATCTGCAGATGTTAATGACAAATGTATTGAGAGGGGTATACAATGACATATATTGCAGTGTCATGGCAACATGCAGAAGATTAAAATTACATAGTGGACAGGTTATGCAAAGGATATTGAAGAATTTATTAATAAATGTCCAAAATGAAATGAAATTAGAAGATTCAGACAAAAAGAGCTTCATTCATGGCCTAGAGTTCATATGGATCGCACACACATCAGTAGCATAGGATCATTTCTCATAATGGTGGATGCGTACTCTGGTTGGCCAGAAGTAATCAAGGTTAAAGACCAGAGAGCATCCACAGTCAAACAGGTTTTGAGAAATACAGTGGATATCGGCTCAGAACGAGATGCCGGGGAGCCGAGTTCGAATTCCAGTTGAATCCATTGTATTCACTTATGCGCAAATACCCTTGGGAAAGGTATTAATCTGTCTCTTCCTTCCAGTTATGGGTTAGCAGGACAGATTGGGTTTTATAGCCTTGGTCGGCCACCAGTCTACCGCAGAAAGCAATGGCAACCTACTGCGGGATAATCTTCTGCCCAGTCAGTCACGTCTCGAAAGAGACATGATCGCCCATTCAGGGAATGACTTCAAAATACTTTTCTCTCCTCAATTTATAGGCACAGTGACACAAATGCATGTGATTTCTTCCTAGCCAATAAGATAAGTCTCATCTGACTCAGTCCTGATTAGTCTTATCTTGATTTCAGAACACTATATTCAGTTCTCTGAATTTGCTCTTGTGTCAACCCCTGTTCTTTGTAAACATTTTGCCATATTACTGTTGCCTAGCCTTATTACTGTTAATTTGCTTGACATAAATTGCTTGCTTTTTATTATTTTTTGCCTTGTTCTTTTTTTCTTGTTATTTATGACTTTATCATCTGTTTATTGGGCAGTTTTGCCATTTATTTACGTTTAACCTTGGCCACTCACTTTACAGAATATATATTTCTTTTGTAATACAGAGTTCCCAAAGACCTAATGAACCTGGACTGCGGTCACTTCGTACAAATCGTACACTTCAGGCAAGAATGGTTTTGACCATTGAACCAGGAATCTATTTTAATGATGTGGTAAGATAAATGTGTTTTTACTTTCATATAAACATTTATTTGTGTTGTAAATATTTTCTAGCTACTTGTTAGGTTTACACATTTTTTTAGACTAATTTAAAGAAAAATATAATTTAAATAGGAACATAGTTTTAAAAAAATTCAGTTAAGTGACAAAAAAATTTTAGTTCTTGTTTTTGTCAGATTTTTGTGATAATTCTTTCTATCCTTTTTATCTTGTTTCATTCAGCTACTTGAAGAAGCTATGGCTGACCCCAAGCGATCATGCTTCTTTGTTCCTGCAGTTATTGACCAATATCGTGAATCAGGTGGTGTAAGTAATATTTTTAAAAAATTCTCTCAACTTGGACACAAATACATCTTCATTTTCATGTCCTAAAAAATCCTTGGATAGATTTCATCAAATATATTTTAAAAACTTAATAATATAAAAAATGAGTAGTTTCAATAAATTGGCAGCTTTGATTTTAATATCATTTTCTGCTGATTTTAATGATTGTCTTGTTCAAATATCATGCATCAGTGTTCTCAAAAATTGTAGAGACTTTATAATTTGCACACAAATAGTATTACTTTCTTTCTGTTACTATTATTGTATAAAGAAAAACTGTTTGAATCACACATGCTCATAACCTAATTGATACTAGAAGACAGTGGATATTTTTAATTTTCACTACTTAGTCTGAACAGACATTTGCTAAAACATAAGCCTAATTTTTTATCTATTTTTTATCTGTCAATTTCCTTTCTCCACAATTTCCATATACTTGATGCAAAATAAAATCTTAGAATTGTCACATGCAGGAAACATGCTTGAAAATATAATTTTCATAATTTGTTGTAATTTTAAAATCAATTGAATGCACTTTCAATTTGACATTTTTGTTTTCATCTGTTTGCCTACTTCATTATAACCTTTTCATCAAATATCAACTAAAAAAATTTCCTTAAAGTCTCTTTTCTATTTTCCTATCTTAGCTGATCCTTTTTTAATATTAAGGGGTAGAAATTCCTAATCAAGTATCTGCAAAAGAAAACTACAAACTAGCTCACTAGGAAAATGTCTTTAACATGCTATAAAAATAAATTTTCCTTTAATTTAGGTAAGAATAGAAGATGATATTATTGTAAAGGAGAATGGAGCTGAGCTGTTGACTGATGTGCCTCGAACTGTGGAGGAAATTGAAACTTTTTTCAATAAAAGGCCACAACCACAAATGTTTCTCCCAGATCAGATTTCAAGTATGTTTGGTAATTAACTAAATGGAAAAAGTGAAAATGTTGATAAATTTGAACTTGTATAACAAGATTGTACTTCATATAAAATTAAAGGAGATGATGCATTACTCATATTTTGGTATAAATTTTGTAAATTATTTTTTTTTTTACTTTAGTCACTTTAGGCTTTGTAATTTTATTAGATTTTATCTGATTTGAAATAAACCAATAAACTCTCTTACTCAGCTATTTGTTTATTTTATTATTTTCAGTGATTATTTTTTGCCATTTTGAGTCCACTGCATTATATATTTCCTATAAAAATTTCAAAATAAAATAATTTAAAACTTTCTTGAAAAAGGGACAAATTCAGTGCTAATAATGACCTTGTTTAACTGAATTACTACAATTTCACTATGTGATCATCAACAAACAATTTAGGAATGTAGATTTTGACTAAAAAAATGTTGCAAACCACTGATCACATACCAGTTATACTCAGAGGAAAACAACAAAAATTAAAGAAACTTAAAACCATGCTTCAACTACAATATGAAAAACTACACACTGACTTCAAATGTGGCTGTGCATAAGTTTATTTGCTTATGAAAAGAGAAAGTTAACAAATATGAAACTTTGGTGATTCAGAGTGGAACATCTTAGGGGAAGCATTGAAAATATTTGGTTTTTGCAGACATGAAAACATCAAAAAATTAGTTAAAATTGAGTGCTATTAGCTGGATTTCAGCTAGTTTTGAAAGCTTATTTATTAAAAAGTAATTTCATGTTTGTAAACTTTTGTAAACACCTAAAATTATGTAAAATATATTTGTTTTGGCTTGTAAACAAGTGATTTCCAAATATTTTTAAAAGTATACACCAAAAGAAATTGGTTTTTATAAACTTATGGAAAAAAGTAGTTAAAAGCAATTGGTCATGGCTGGATTTCAGCTAATTTTGTTACTTTAACATTATATTAAAAATTAATTTGCTATATGAAATCTTTGAAAAACAAAATTATTTAAAATTGATTTGCTTTCGATTGAAAAGAAGTGATTTCAACAGCATAGATAAAATTATATTAAAAAAATTAATGAAAATATAGAAAAAGATAAAATCAAGTTTTTTTTGGCTGGATTTCAGGTACTTTTAATAGCTTAACATATTAAAAATGGTTTTTGCAAACTTATGAAAACAGAAAAAGTTAAATCTAGTGCTTGGGCTGGAGTTCAGCTAGTTTTGATACATTATGAAATGTTACATTAAACAATAAGTTTTGTTTTGAGAATGTGGGGATTAAATTAAAACACAAAATAGAATAAAAAACAAAATAATTTGTCACTCACATACAAAAAGATGAATCCCAATTTTATTAGGATCCTGGACTTGTATTTTTGTTCGAATTGGGTAGGTTTATATTAAATTATTATATTATTTGATGTCGACAGCTGGTAGAGGAATGTATAACAAGAAAGATAGCAACAACAGAATGAACAACTAATAGCTTAAACAACAGAAATGAATTGTAATATATTCAAAAGTCCATCAAACAATGTTCTATAGCAGGGAAGAAAATATGTGTGTATGCGTTGTGTGCGATACATATAAAAAGTTCATACATGTGTTTGAGGAAGAGGTATAAACTGTCTAAAGATACTAAAGATGTTTGCCTTAGTTGACAAAATAATGTTTATATATATAT
>JBBBDQ010029305.1:0-178902 GCA_037127315.1 Ascarosepion bandense
CACTCAAGCGGCTACTAAATGATATATAACTTCTTAGTTCAGATAACGTCGTCCTTATATCTTTTTTACGATGAATTATTCCTATTTCTAGCTTTATCACGATAAAGAATTTGAATAATATTGCAAATGTGCATACGTATCTCAAGAGTATCTCCCCATACGTATGCGACTGTGCGCATCAGTGTACACGCAGATCGACGATTAGGTTAAGATTTTTGGTGCCATCGACGCGGCCAGTTGAGTGCAAAAGAAAGCAAATATCAATATATTAAATGAAAAATTAAATAGATAAGATTAAAAAAAAAACAGTCTTTCTGTCTTGCATCCGGTGAATTTGCACCTTGATGGCTTTTCCTGTTGTCTGATTGATTGCTATTTTTAAAAAAATGAGAAATAGAATAGCAAAGAGATAAGAACGTGATAAGCATTTAAATGGGATGAGAGTAAATAAAAAGCGAAGACACAAAAACGAGAAACAGAGAAAGAGAGAGAGAGAGAGAGAGAGAGAGAGAGAGAGAGAGAAGAAAGGAAGTGAACTGACTAAAGAGAAAAACCGGAAATGACGCCATGATAAAAAAAAATATATCTATGTTAAGATTTCCTGATATTTAGGTCAGACCCTGCGGACCGAAATGGTGAAAATAGATTTGAGATTTAAACGGATCACCCACAGGATTAGGACAATGAAATCCAGTCAGAAGACCTGATTTGGTTGTAGTAAAAAAAGAACAAACGTGAATTTAACTGCAGAAATAGATAAAAAGACAGACATTGACCAGGTATTGAACTCATACCTCTTTGGATCAAATTACTTGATTACTTCAACCAACGCTTTTATCCACTGGGCTATGTATCCTTGAACATTTCAGAGTATGTATTTTAGGAGCTTATAAATCTTGCTTGTAATTGTTCTTTTTTCTTTTTAGCACTCCGTATTACTAGTTCCCATATTGTATCCATTTCTATGTTTGGCGGACCCAGAAGATTTTTGTGGCCTAGCATATGCGCTGATTTCTTAAGTTTTCGTAATTTCCAGTGGTGCTCTCTATCTATTATTTCAATTTCATCCCATAGGTTACGATGTTTATTTTCCTCTATATGCGATCAGCTACGCCTGATTTTTCTGTTTCCTTTCGTTTACGGCCTTGCAGTGTTCTTGCATCCTTATCTTAAGGAGGCGGCCCGTTTCACCTTTATATTTCTTACTGCAACTGCATGGGATGGCGTACATACAGTTTTTTTGTTCATGTTCTTCTCTACGACAGGTCTTACTCGAAAGAACTATCTGCGATTATGGTGATCATATGTGCTGTATTTAAGTAATATAGCCAAAAGTGTGTGTGCATGTGTATGTATCAAAATTAAAAGCTAGTATTAGTCACAAACACTTGGTCGTTCATTTCATCAGGGAAACCTTCCGCGTTGCCTTTGACCTCTTGGATGCCTTCTGCCTAACAATGCCATCATCAACCCATTTGCGGCATACATAGTTATGGGAACCATTCTACTCGTTTGGTATTGATGACCGTTTAACCTTCAAGAAGGTTCCCCCGATTTTTGTTTCTTTTTTAACCAACCAGCCTGTTCACTTATGTTTCTACCGAAAAAGCCATGCGATACGTAGTGCTAACTTACATAGTACCTGTATCACTCGAAGCATAGAAGTGGATATTTTTTCAATGCCAACTCAGCACTGCCGACTCAACACCGACTAAATGGTGTTGGCTGTCAAAGTGTGCACAACTCTTAGATCGGTTTGGAATCGTAGAGATATTGACAGTTTGGCTGTTTGTCTTATTTATTTATTAGTTACAACAGTCTATTTGGTTAATTGGTGTTTAATTCTCAAACTTTTCATCAAAAAATAGAAATTTTATGCAAAGAGAAAAAGTAAAATTTGTGCATGAAGTTCATTGATTTGTATTTGATAAGATTAGTAAATAAGACGGTAAAATATAAATGTGACATCGTGGCCAAGGATTTAGGTGCAATCCAAAGATTCATGCGAAGTAGCAGTTATCAAGGAAGTATACAAGCATTTATACAATTCCTCAGCGACCAATATAGAAGGAGCTAATGTGCACGCAGACTTCAATCATCGAAGACCAATAAAATTATTTTTATTCGGTTTAAAAAGTTATGGTTTAAAAATGATCCTTAATCAATTACTTTTATTTGTTTTTAAAAAGTCCACGAAAAGATTTCATAGATTGCATGTCGTTGAGTCGGCGGTGTTGAGTCGGAACCATTGAGTTAGCGGTGATTAGTTGTCCTGCACTCCTCGTAGAATGTTCTGATGTAAAGAAACTTCATTTTATAGTATTGTGCGAAAGATGACGCCGGGAACTTTTGCATGAATTCAATAGATAGTGGTATTTCTTCGTCTGCATATAGTATAAAGATTTATTTTTACTTGCAGTTTGTTGGTTTCCTTATAGGGACACTGCTCGAAGCGTGAATAGGATTTTTTTTTTAGAAGAGCAATGTGCTTCCAGTTTCTTTGCTTGAAGTATTTGCTTCCGGGTCAGCTATGAGTGCCGGATGAAAAAGGTTTTTATTCCTTGTTATGCCTTCGAGTCATTTGTTTTTACGTATTTTAATAACATTGCAAGGTGCATAAAATATCACCGTCACGTAAAATATATTCATCAATTTAAATCATTAAATTTGCAAATATCTTTGTAATAATCAAGAAATTACGTGGTGACAATAACAGCTTTTTACTTTTGCATTCCGTTACTGACTTTTGCTCGATAGATTTGCGTTAAATCTATTCCTAGCTGACCTATCTACAGGCAGTTCTGCTGTTACTCAGGAACGTTTGGTCTGAGACTAACCCGGAGGTTGGAAAACAGATTCATTACTCTAGAATAAACACTAGTTTAAAGCGAGCACAGAGTTATTAATTCTTTTTTTCTTTTAATAATAATCGATATATGTTTTCATTAATAACATTGCGTCCTCTTTCCCCGCTGTTACAAATTTGCTAAGACTTCCCAGATCCTTTCTCGGTCTTTATTGTCAGCAGAACGTGGAATTTAGAGTAACGATATGGATCTAAGTCACCAGCTGTTTGGTTGGTTAAAACACACACACACACACACACACACACACACACACACACACACACACACACACACACACACACACACGTCATATTATTTAAACACACATATATATATATAGATATGTTAACCAATAAAAAACAAATATATATGTTGTATTCAACTACATTAGCAAGACATCTTACATTATACATGTGCGACCATTCGTCTATTTCTAGATATCTGCAACAACATTACTGTCTACATTCACAATATAAAAAAGATCGATAACACAAATATCTTACATCAAGAAAACAACGAAAGCAAACTACAGACCCACGAGGCAATTATCCGTGACTATGAACGGATTTTATTAAAAATAAGCAAACACAATGTTTGCAATTTATTTAATCTGACACATACACCCCCCCCACACACACACGTCATATTATTTAAACCCGAGGAACCTTTCGGCCAACCCTTATCAAGGGTTCTCGTTGGCTTTAATTTTAAGGGAAATAAGGAAAAGAACAAAGCAAAATAAATTACTTACAATGGCTGGGAGACGATGGAACTCGTTTAAAAATAAATTTATTGAAAAAACACATAAAAGGGGGGTGTAAACATGTAATTCCACAAGAGTGTTTAAAAGTGAAAAAAGTGAAAAAATGTTACACTCACAGACCCACCAGCAATTGTAAGGAGCGTAAAAATCGCTCTTTCTGTCTGCACAGGCTCGGTTGATGAATTTTCAAGCAAATTGCTTCCAAAATACGAAGATGGTGGGTAGACCTAGAGCTGTGCAAGACAGTAAACCAGCTGTCCTCATATGCCGAGGCACACGCTTGATTGTCCAAAAGATGTTGGCCAATAGCGGAATCCAGAACAGATTGTGTTGTTCTTATAGGTCTGAGAGAGCCACTGGAACGTATATTAGCGGGGACGTGTTGTGAAACCCGCGTCTCCAACCTCAGATCGGTACGTTCTATGTATGCCGCATCACAACATATATATTTAGTGTATCGAGGCAGCAAATAATTTTCTAAACATATACTGTTAAATATAAGAGAAATGAATGTCTATTATATTTAATCATGAGCCGTTATAAACGTCGTATTTTGGCTTTAATTTTAGTTGAAAATAAAGACAAAAATTCTTCAACATTTGGATAATTTTTTTATTAATTTGGTTCTAAGCTTTCGGCTCACATGAACCATCTTCAGAGAGGATATTAAGACGGTAATAAAATAACATCCCCCATCTCCGAGGATTTTATTTTGTGTTGACATAAAACTCTGCTAGGCAATGGCAATAGTTACCAAAAATCACAATCGCAGTTCGCAAATTTGCAATGCGGTTCTATGACGTCATACCGCGTGACAGCGCGAAATGACAACAAAACCATATATTCAAATGCAATGTAATGTGTTATGACCAGGTTTATATGTGATTTTATTAAGTGTGGGTTGTTTGGATTTAATGTACATGGCCTCCAATATTTGAAGATTCTTTTTACTGTGTGTATGAGTAAGGAGTATTGTATTGTATTGTATTGTATTGAGTATTGTATTGTACATTGTCTCTTGTATTTAACAGTATATGTTTAGAATATATATATATATATATATATATATATATATATATATATATATATACACAAATGAAGAAGAATGAAGAATAAAATTGCAACGTTCAGAACATTAATTTAAAACAAATCTCAATATGAAAATTGAGCAATAAATATTTATTATTTACTATTACATAATAATTTATGAATAAACACTACAAAAATGTACATTATTGTTTCGACATTGTAAGAACAATGTCTCATCAGGTAGATAATAATGTTTTGCCGCCGTTGTTGATGCATGGCTGCGTTTACCCCACGATCTTCTACGCTTAGTGGTATCGTAGTGTATCCATTTTTCATCAACGGTCACGATACGATGCCGTTGAAGCAGCTGCTTGCACGTAACAATTCGCCGTTCGCACAGCAACCAATGTCCTTGCTTTTGAATCATTCCTGCTGCTTTCAAACGTTTCAAAACTGTTGTGTAATAATTTATAATACTTCGGCAAGTCCAGCTTGTGCCTGTCATGAATCATCATGAAGTAATGCTTCCTATTTTTTGTCTTGAAGTTTTCTCGGTGCGCCAGAGCGTTCTTTATCTTCAACAGTGAAATCATTATTTTAGAAGCGTTTAAACCATGCGTGTTGTTTCTGACAGAGCTCGGTCGCTATAAATCTCAACAAGAATTATGTGTGCTTCAGCTGCAGATTCCTTTTGAATAAAATGGCAAAGTAAAATTCCCCACAGATATACTTTCTTTGGCGCGAAATCCGATATGTTTAATTTTAAGACAAAGTTGTTTGTATTTCGGCGAAATGACATCCACTGAATTACCAGCTTGCTCTATTGTACTTCTTGATAGATGCATTACCATCTGAAACTACACACGCAGTTTTAGAAACGCCATCTGATAAAAACGGCCAGAATTTAATCAAGTTTCTAATTTATATATATATATATATATATATATGTGTGTGTGTGTGTGTGTGTGTGTGTGTGTATATATATATATATATATATATATATATATATATATATCAAATAAAATGAATAAAACGCTTCTGAAAAGTGAAATATACTTTATGTATTTGGAATAGGTACCATGACGAGGATGTGCGTTGTAGTGCATTGGATATCGGCTCGGAACGAGAAATCGGAAAGCCGAGTTCAAATTCCAGTTGAATTCATTGCATTCACTTACGCGCAAAATACCCTTGGGAAAGGTATTAATCCGTCTATTCCTTCCAGTTATGGGTTAAATAACAGGACAGACTGGGTTCTATAGCCTTGGTCGGCAACCATTCTACCGCAGAAAGCAATGGCAACCTACTGCGGGATAATCTTCTGCCTAGTCAGTCATGTCTCTTTCGAGACATGATCGCCCAAGCGTGTATCGCGTATGGCACTTAACTAACTGACTGATCATGACGATGAATGACTGTTTCTCAACTTACTTATAAATTCTTGATCCCAATTTTAAAAAAAATCTTATCCTTTGATGTGATAGTTTAAATGCCTCGATTACCTATTCTTCATAGGAGAATGTTTTATTACGTATGAAAAGCTCAAAATGTATAAATAAGTGATAACCAGTAGGAGAAACATCCGTTGAATATGGAGGATGAGACAAAATTTCATAATTGAGGCTCTGTAGCTTTTGGACAGTTGACTGAGAAGCGTGCGGCCGTGCTTTGTCGCGCAGCAAATTTGGCCATCCTTACTCACAAGTCTAAGATGTTTTTTTTCTTCTAATTTTTCGTACCTACACTCAATGTTGTTTTCACCTAAGGCAAGAATGAATAATAAATGACCTCTTTAAAAGGCCGCTATACAGTAACCATTAACTTTTTAGGCTGCAGTGTAGCTTTGCGGTAATGTTTTAATATTTTATTTGTATCAAGCCACTAACCTACTCTTTTACTGTTGTCAAAGAGTATCCATTTCTCATCGCATGTAATGATATGATGCAAAAATGTTTTTTTCCCAGTTTGTAAGATTAAACGACATTGTTTAATTATAATGATTTTTCATTTAGTTTATGAGTTACAATATATTAAAAGAAAAATTATCTGGAAAGAAAAAGAGTCCTGAACAATCCAAGATTTTTTATATACTAAAGAGGTTACTTCTCTGTGGTCTCGTCCTACAGAGAAAAACTCGAAAAACAATCTCGTTTCTTTTAGATGTCAAATACATTATAAGTCACCTATAAAATATGTTACTCCGATCAAAGGAAAAAGAAACACTAAACTAGAGAGGGCCTTGATAGTTAAGGTCACCTACAGTAAATGTGTGCCCTGGCTCTTGCAACATTTCACAATTCCTGGTGGATCTTCTATTACCACAGTGTTGGATATCTTCTAACAAAAGTAATGAAAAAAAAAACTTCTTTACTGTTGTCATATATGTATATATTAAAGATGTTAATTCGTTAGACAACCTGATCAACAACCAACAGAAAATGCGTCATTTCATATGTGACAACCTAATATAAATATATATTCATATGGCTTAAAGATTGCGTTTAAACATGAAATAGATTGTCACTGCTGCTTGTTACACATCAATATCCACTTACATACAAGCTAAATGTATACTCATCTTCCATACTTATGTTTCTGGAAAATGGTGTTTGTTGTGTTTGCATGGAAATTGTATAGGAATATATCTTTTCTTCGCAAGCCACCTCGGAATAAGCAAATATTATAGGTGTGCTGAAAACGACTCTTACATTTGCAGTATGCAAGACCGTCTATGTCGGAATTTAAATTCCTTTCTCTCGATACACATTTAAGATTCTCTGCACGATTGACATTTTGGATTAGTTTGTTGATAATCAAATGGTCCAGTGCATCTGTTATTTACCTTTAAATCAGTGATACAATCCAAAGAAGAATCAGCAACAGACTGGCGGATAAGTGTCAGTCACTTTCTCACCGCTGGTTATTTTTATGAATACTTTTATGGTAATTGTTCTGATTAATTTTCTTCTATGGTGCCTAGGCTATGAATTTAAGCACAATACTGGAGTTATTTTGGAAGAATCTGCAATGTTATTGTCCTTGACCATGCATTTCGGCTTCAGTCACTTTTCCATCTCCGTAACGTAGCTTCCATGTGTCTTTTCTATGAATATTTTCATGGTAATTGTTCAGTTGAGCTTTTCGGTAGACTTTTAAATTTAAGCGCAGTACTAGACTGGTGTCAGAGATGGTGTCAATTTACTGTTAAGCTGGCGAGATGCAGCAGTAAGTTCTATGCTATAAGTTTCTTTTCTAGCACTTCTCGCTTGTGGAACTCCTATGCGGCTCTATGCCTTCCAGCCAACGTTAATTTGAAAAATATTTAAATTGAATTAAATGTCAATCGTTATCTACCGTCCTTCTGATTACTTAGCTTTTGTTCTCGCTCCTTAGTAAGGTTTCTCTATCTAATTCTTCTGCACCCAGTAAAAGCTTGTCATAGTGGCATTACAGCTTTGCTTGGCGTAAACTCAATTTTAAAAAATGAATTTAATTCATTTAGATAATAGTATTTTGTGCACACTTCCTAATAAAATGATAGATAGGTGATTCTCCTTGGCTCAGATAATCACTACATTCTAGAAAAAATATGTTCGAAATGACAAATCCTACATCAATCAAGCACGTTAAGGAGAGGCTAGCACCATAAAAAGTAATTAAAAATATTAAACAAAATTCATCAAGTATAAAGAATCGCTCACACACAAATATGTCAAATTACACCGAAATTCATGTAAATACAAAACATTGGAAAACAAGAGCAGAAAAAAAAATCCCTGAAGAGTGAAAACACCACAATTATGCCTTCACGAAACTTTGAAGTCGGCATGACTGAAACAACACTGCTCACTTAAGTAAAAAAAAAACCCTCCACATAAATTCAATTAACAATCTATCCCAATTTTAACATCGAGGTCTTTATTTATTTATTTTTTTTAATCATATCACCCCGAGCAAGGCGGTAACGTCACTGATGTGCAGGGGGCTACGTGAGAGTGAAAAGATTTGGAAAAGAGAAAGCCGGAAACCACATCCTAAACAGGGAACAAGGGATGAGCCTCTACACCTGTACAACAGACGTGGGTAGAGTGTGAACCGGGAGATAGTTTAGTCTATCTACAATAATTGAAAAAAAAAAAGAAAAAGAAAAAAAAGAAAAAGAAAAGTGAAAAAATTGGAAAAGAGAAAGCCGGAAACCACATCCTAAACAGGGAACAAGGGATGAGCCTCTACACCTGTACAAGAGACGTGGGTGGAGTGTGAACCAGGCAGCAATTTTACCTCTAAGTAATGTTACTCATGCATCTACGCATCGTTCATTCAGTAATGAATTTGAACACTCTCGGTTACTGGCGTGTGTTTACAGCGTATATTACACGCTAAAGTGCTCTCTCTCTCTCTCTCTCTCTCTCTCTCTCTCTCTCCTATATATATATATATATATTACTAATTGCCCGTATAGAATTTCAACTCGTCCTAAATCTTGTCTCTTAAACTATAAAAAATGAATGTCTTGAAAGATTGCAATTCACGGTCTTAAACAATTTAATCCAAAATGATAAATTAATCTCCCCATCTAAAAACAATTTTTCCTAGAGAATTAAGTAACATTAAGCAAGCGCATTCATTTTTTAACCATTTCCCACCAAGCAAGGCAATAAAGCTACTAAGACACAGAGAGGCTACTGAGTGTGAAAGAATAAAAGAAAAAATTGTTAAAGAGCGAGAACAATAAACGAACAAGAAAAATAGATTCAAATCTTGACACCCGTTCTTTTATTGTCCTTTCTCCCCACTAAATTCTCATGCTATTTACATATTGTTTGGACTTTTGTTCTTATCTTTATTGCCATATTCAGTAGATTGAGGTAATCCAGAGACTTTAACCCAAAGAGAAGTGATTTTAATACCTGGCTACAGCAGTAGTGAAAAAAAATAATGAGTTGAGTTACTAAGGGGAAAAAACTGAAATTGAGATACCCAGAATAGGCATGCTACATAGAACTAGAACAATCTTACCCAGTGAATTAAATACAGAGGTAAGTTCAAAATTACTGCATAAGTCCCCCGAAAAAGGCTGGGGCGTACAATGGTCGAAACATTGTGAATATTGCGATAAAGATGAAGACAACAGTGTGAAATATTGTAAATAATTACAATATCTTATCTCAGAAATATAGTCAGATCTTCTCATTCTCTTTTAATCTCAGTAATCCCCTTAGTGGCGGAGTGGATATGTGCTCAGAACCAGAAATCGGGGAGCCGAGTTCGAATTCCAGATGAATTCGTTGCATTCACTTAAGCGCAAATACCCTTGGGAAAGGTATTAATCCATCTATTCCTTCCAGTTATGGGTTAAATAGTGGGACAGATTAGGTTCTATAGCCTTTATTGGCAACCAATCTACCGCAAAAAAGCAATGGGAACCTACTGCGGGATAATTTTCTGCCCAGTCAGTCATGTCTCTTTTGAGACGTGATCACCCAAGCGTGTATCATGTATGGTACTTAACTGACTGAATCCCCTTAAAACTTAGTGGCATTATAGCTTTGCTTGGGGTGAAATGATTAAAAAAATGTTTTCCTGTTACTTATTCAGCTCAAAAGTTGTGGAACTATAACCAAAAGGTATCGATGAGCTGCTTGACAAAGCATTGTAAATAATGGTGAATATATAATTGAATAATATCTGACTGTAAATTTATTTTTATGAAAGAAATTGATAAGTACAAAAAGTTATTGAAATTAATTAAAATAGCTTTTTGCCGATGAAGCGGTCAATAAATGCTCAATTACCTGCGCCGATATTTTGGCTAAGTTATGCATCAATTGTAATATGCCAATCGTAATCAGCGTATAAACCAGCAAATGAATAATTCTTCATCGCCACATCCAACGATATACTTTATGAACGGTCTTTGTAAGCGATTTCTTAACTTCTTACTATTCATATTCACTTCGCCCAGAATGGTAAGAACATTCAAAATGCCTTTAGCTAGCTTTGCCTCGTCGGTGACAAAACACTATTGATCAAGTGTTCGTGAAAGAAATAAAAAATTGAATATATTCAAGGGTTGGATGCTGTTTTTACTGTTATTATGCTACAACCTGACACAAATGAATTGTGACTGGCATGGCTTTTTTGTTCGTAGCTTCTGAGCTGTTTTTGATTCTAACAAGTAAAATATGAAATGAATTGTAATAAATGACACCGGTGAAAAATAAATGCGTTGTGAACAAGAAGGAAATTAACTACACCAGCTTCTTTTTTCTCCTGTAATTGTGCATGCTTTTTGCAAAGATGCCCCGTTTTGTTCCGAACAATCTTTTGCAAAATGCATTTGGTAAAATGGAAGCTGATATTTTAAAAGAAGACTCTTCAAGTGCATTTTGAAGAGACTTTCATTTCGCTACAGTTACAATACAAAAAGCCTTGCCAATATATTTTACACAAAGTTAAAGCTATGTTTGGGAAAAATATTTGCTTTACGAATGATGTAGCTCCAATTATGTCGACTATCCAAGTTGGTTTTCAATAGCATAGAAAGATATCTATCTTTCTATGGCAATAGAAACTTTTAAAACGTCAATATATACACAATGGCTTCATTCTATTAATAAAAACCATGATTACCAGTCTTTATGTAAAAATGCTTCCTCTTTAAAATCTATACCTGCAGTAAAAGGTATCAAATTATTGGTCAATCTGAAGAAGGTCAGGAATGTGTGGCTCACTTCGCAGTGCCGACATTAAGGAGGAGAACAATAAATCTGGTCATATATACAGTGAGTAGTTGAACTCAGTGAAAACGGGCGCGCAGTAATTGGGTATTACTAAATATATGAAATAGACAAGATATCCCTAGACATGGGCAGTAGGAGAGGTCGAATTTGAAGCCTGTAGAGTAGAAATGGAAGGTTTCATTAGATAATAGGAGACTTCCATTGATATGCATAAGTTACCTCTTTCACTGATATACAAACTGCTGAGTGGATAGAAGCCAAGTATAATTTTGTATTTGTATCTCGTTGGTACTAGAATAAGACAATAATTACTACTACAATTGCCGTTGTTCTACGAAAGTTGTGGTTGGATATGATAAATAATGACACAAAATCTTTAGGTCCTGGGCATGACGGTAAACTGCATCAAGCAGCAAGGCCTCTAATTGGGAGACTGTGAGCAGCATGGAACCACCTATTAATTGCTGTTGTTCCCAGGTCCACCCTGATCCAGTGTGGTAGCATCTGTTAAGGTTTCAGCTATGGGCAAATTGTTAACCCCCAAACTGGGGTCAAAATACTATGAAAGTATAAAAATACAATTTTATAGAAATATATACATAAAAATAGACTTTTATAGAAAAATATACATTTTTGAAGGAAAAATATTATCAACAATACATTTTTGAAGAAGAAATTATTACCATAGCACATTTTTGAAGGAAAGAAAAATTATTCTCAGCAAAATATTTTTGAATACAAAACTAGAAGAAATTTTCAGTTTTCTGAAATAAAAAAAGGGTGTGTGTTGTGGTGCAGTGGATATAGGCTTGGAACGACAAATCGGGAAGCGGAGTTCAAATTCCAGTAGAATTCCTTACATTCACTCACGCACAAATACCCTTGAAAAAGTATTAATCCATCTCTTCCCTCCAGTTATGGGTTAAATAATAGGACAGATTAGATTCTATAGCCTTGGCTGGCAACTAGTCTACCCCAGAAAGTAATTGCAATCTGCTGTGGGATAATCTTCTGCCCAGTCAGTCATGTCTCTTTCAAGACATGATTGCTCAACGCGTGTAACACGTATGACACTTAACTGAGCGAAAAAAAAAAAAGAATAAAAACAAAAAAAATCATTAAAATCTGACTAAACCAAGCTTCTCACTATAACCGAATATTTAAAACATATTTTCAAACTCCACCTTTTTAGCATTCTTCTTCTTCTATGTGCCTTGTCCCTTCAGGACGTAGGCGATCATGGATCTCCACGTCTCCCTATCCCTTGTGGCTCTTAGTATGTTTGCTCCTGTTGCTCCTGGCAACCCCTGTTCCGTCATCCACCTGATCAGGCCCTGCAAATATGTTATCCGCTGCCTTCCTCTGTCTCTCCTTCCTTCTATCTGACCAGTCAGTATCAGGTTCTCCAGGCTTTCCTTCCTCATTGCATGTCGCAGGAACTTCAGTTGTCTCTTCCTGATGCTCAGCATCAATTTCCTTTTTGTTGCCATTCTTTCTAACACTTCGTCGTTGCTTGTATGCTCAGTCCACGATATCCGTAGCATCCTTCTGTAGAACCACATTTCGGCCGCTTCCAGTTTTGTCCTCATTTTCGATGATATTGTCCAGCATTCACAGCCGTACTGAAGAACTGACATCACGTAGCAGTCTAGCACTCTTTTCTTCGTTTCTATTGAGATCTTCCTGTGTGTTAGTATTTTGCTCATCTTCTGGAACGCGTCCTTTGCCATGCCAATTCGCCTTCGGATCTCCGTGTCGCACTTTCCATCTCCTGTTAGAACACTTCCTAGGTACTTAAATTCTTGGACTTGTTTGATTCTGTTATCCCCCACCTGTATTTGGCATTTTGGGTTGTATCTTTTGCTGATGACCATGCACTCAGTTTTCTTAAAGTTTATTTGTAGTCCCATCTTGTCACTCTCCACTGCTACTTTCTGTATGAGATCTTGCAGTTTCCTTTCCGTGTCCGCAATCAGTACGGTATCGTCCGCGTATCTTATGTTGTTCAGGTTGTGGCCTCCAATAATAAATCCTGGTGTGTCATCTAGGGTCCTCAAAATATTCTCGCTGTATAGGTTGAACAAATCCGGGTGAAAAGACACAGCCTTGTCTTAAGCCTTTTTCTATCTTTGTGTATCTATTGAGGTCGTTACCTGTCCGTATGCAGGCCGTTTGCTGCCAGTAGAGATTCTTGATTATTCTTATATCTTTGCCGAAAATGTCGAGGTTTCCTATCATTTCCATCAATTCTTTGTGTCGTATTTTGTCGAATGCTTTCGCGTAATCAATGAAGCATAGGTACAAGTCTTTCTTCATTTGTAGTGCCCTTTCAGAGAGCATCCTAATCATGAATATGGCGTTCCTTGTTCCAGTGTCTTTGACGAACCCGCACTGTTCCTGTCCTATCTCTGGCCTGATTCTGCTTCTCGCTCTATTCATCAGGATTCTGACAATCAGTTTTGTAATGTGACTCATTAAGCTGATAGTTCTGTGTAGTTCACACTCATTTGCACCTGGTTTCTTCGGCAGTGCTATAAATATCGACTTGCATAGGTCGTCTGGTATTATTCCGCTGCTATAAATTTCGTTTATTATGTCGGTAATCTTTTCTATGCCATACTCTTCTAAGGCTGCCAGCAGCTCTATCACTATGCCATCTGGGCCAGGTGCTTTATTTCTGTTCATTTTGGCCATTGCCGCTTCCACTTCGGATTTTAGTATTTCCGGTCCATCCATCTCCTTGTGTATTCTCGGTTGTTCTCTCTTGTCGCCAAAGAGATCCTTTATGTATTCTTCCCATCGCTGGAGTATTTCCTCTTTCTCTACTATGATTGTCCCTTCCTTGGATTTTATGCATCCTGTTGAGGAACAGGTTTTTTGTCCTGTCAGTTCTCTTATCTCTTTATGCATTTCTGCTTTGTTGTTCCTGCTCAGTCTCTCTACTTCTGCACATTTGTTGTTGAGCCATTCCTCTTTGGCTTGTCTGCATTTGTTCCTTATCTCCCTGTGAAGTTTTTTGTACTCTGTTCCGTGTCTTGGCGTTATTTTTTGTCTCCTTTGCATCATGTGGAGGATCTCTTCGGTCATCCACTCATTTTTTCTTCTTCGTCTGATTTCCTTTGGGGCTATGTTGTTCGCTGAGGTCACCATTGCTTCTTTTAGTGACTCCCATTTTGAGTATCCTTTTCCAATTTGTTCTTCATATTTCTTTTTTACGCTGTTATTATATTCTTTCTGCAGGGTGAGATCATCCTCTAGTGTGTCGTATTGCAGTCTTGGTGTTATGCTGGGTTTCTTCAGTCTTCGGAGTTTCACTTTTAGTTTGCAGATGACTGGGACGTGGTCACTTCCGCAGTCAGCACCTGGGTACGTTTTGCATTGGACTACTGCGTTCCTGAATCTCTTGTTTATAGTTATGTAATCTATTTGGTTCTTCGTGTCCCCTCCTGGGCTTCTCCATGTCCATAAACGTCTTGGGTGTTCTTGGAACCAGGTGTTAGTAATGACCTGGTCATTGGCTGAGCACCATTGGATCCATTTTTCTCCTCTTTCGTTGCGCTCTCCTAGTCCGAAGTTGCCGTTCGTGTCTCCTTCTCTATCTTTACCTACCTTTGCATTTAAGTCCCCCATTACTATCCTGACTTCTTGGCTTTTGCACTGAGCCTTAGCACTGTCCAGTATTGAATAGAATGATTCTATTTCGTCCTCTGAGCTTTGAGTTGTCGGTGCATAAACTACTATAATAGCTATATTGAGGGGCCTTCCCCGCAGTTTAACCAAGAGGACTCTCTCTGACAGTTGCCAGTATCCAAGTACACATCTCTTCACTTGTTTGTTTAGTATTAAAGCGACCCCTTTTTCGTGTTTTTTTCCTCCTGCATATATTATCCTGTGGGTGTCGCTACTGAAATCTCCGTTATTAGGCCATCTTGTTTCACATATTCCTAGGATGCTGATATTCAGTCTGTTCATCTCCTGTTTGACATTCTCTAGTTGTCCACAGTTCAGTGTCCTGACGTTCCATGTTCCTATAGTGAGTTTGTCTTTGATGCGCACAGTTGCAGGGTAACGGTCCAGCGACACCTGTTGCTCATGTCGTTCTTTCCCGGGCGAGGGACAAATTTTGGAGTAAAATGTCCCCTTTACGCCGTTGGTGCTAACAGTCGCCGGATGACGGTCAGGTGGCACCTGTTGCCCATGCCGGTCCTTACCGAGCGAGGAGTTGCTTCCTTGGGAAGTAACCCCCTTCACGCTGTTGGCTTTCATATATTTATTGTGACTATCCATGATTGAGCGGGGGTAGATAGTGGAGTGGTATCCCGTTGCCTTCTCCACGATGGTTTATTGAGACATCACCTCTAGTTAGCTGGCCGTTGACTCTTGAGAGTTCTTCCGCCCTTTGTAGGTTTATATTTTTTACCTAGAGGGATGCTAACGTCCCAATTAAGTGTACATATAGTTGAAGTAAAAAAAAAAAAAAAAAATACTAAGTTTTAACTTAGTTAAAGTCGAAATTGAGTTCAGGTAAAAGAAAAATTTAGTATATTCTTATGAAAAAAATTAAATGGTAAAAAAAACAGATACAAACTAGTCTAACTTCTAAGAACCTTGCAGACAATCAGCATACTTTACCAGTAGTCACAAGAAATATTATGCATATTCGACATTTTGGTAGTCATCTTCTGACTTTCTTTGGTTCTATCATATATATACTGATGGTGCTGGTAGGAACACGTGGAGGTTTTTTTTTTTTTTTTTTTTTTTTTGGAGAGGATGAAGGAAAGGACAACACAGGAGAGAAAGGACGCTAACTTTTCCTTAGACTGAAGACAGGGAGAGAAAGGTCACGAATTTACAGAATCTTTTTTTTTTTTTTAAAATCGTCCAGTAGATAAAAGTGTTGGTTACATCCAGACTTGACCTAAGAAAAATGTCCAGCAGATAAAGCAAGGAGCCACATCTGTGCAGACTTGACCGAAGAAAACGTCCAGCAGATGTTGTTGGTTACATCCAGCAGACTTGACCTAAGAAAATTGTCCTCCAGTAGATAGTGCTGCTTGATCCAGTGGATTTTGACCTTATGAAATCGTCCAGTAGATAAAAAGGTTACATCCAGTGACTTGACCTAAGAAGAAAATGTCCAGTAGATAAAAGCGTGTTTACATCCAGTGATTTGACCTAAGAAAACGTCCAGCAGACAAAATGAAAGTGTTGGTTACATCCAGACTGACCTAAGAAAACTGTCCCAGATAAAAGTGGTTATCCAAAGACTTGACCCAAGAAAATCTGTCCAGCAGATAAAAGTGTTGGTTACATCACACTTCTGACCTAAGAAAACTGTCCAGCAGATGTTGCTGGTTACATCCAGTGATTTGACCCAAGAAAATCGTCCAGTAGATAAAAGTGGTTGGTTACATCCAGTGATTTGACCCAAGAAAACTGGTCCAGTAGATAAAAGCGTTGGTTACATCCAGGGACTTGACCTAAGAAAATCGTCCAGTAGATAAAAGCGTTGGTTACATCCAGTGACTTGACCTAAGAAAATCGTCCAGTAGATAAAGCGTTGGTTACATCCAGTGATCGCACTGCGAAAACGTCCAGTAGATAAAAGCGTTGGTTACATCCAGTGACTTGACCTAAGAAAATCGTCCAGTAGATAAAAGCGTTGGTTACATCCAGTGACTTGACCTAAGAAAATCGTCCAGTAGAGATAAAAGCGTTGGTTACATCCAGGGACTTGACCTAAGAAAATCGTCCAGTAGATAAAAGCGTTGGTTACATCCAGTGACTTGACCCAAAGAAAATCGTCCAGTAGGATAAAAGCGTTGGTTACATCCAGCACCTTGGACCTAAGAAAATCATTCAGTGATAAAAGCGTTGGTTACATCCAGTGACTTGACCTAAGAAAAATCAATCAGTAGATAAATGTTATTAATCCAAAGTATATGACCCAAGGAACGTCCAGTAGATAAAAGCGATGCATCCAGTGACTTGACCTAAGAAAATCGTCCAGTAGATAAAAAAGCGTTGGTTAACCCAGTGACTTGACCTAAGAAAAATCGTCCAGTAGATAAAAGGACATCCAGTGACTTGACCTAAGAAAATCGTCCAGTAGATAAAAGCGTTGGTTACATCCAGTGACATGACCTAAGAAAATCGTCCATAGATAAAAGCGTTGGTTACAATTCAGTGACTTGACCTAAGAAAATCGTCCAGTAGATAAAAGCGTTAAGCATCCAAAGATTTGACCTAAGAAAATCGTCCAGTAGATAAAAGCGTTGGTTACATCCAGTGACTTGACCTAAGAAAATCGTCCAGTAGATAAAAGCGTTGGTTACATCCAGGACTTGACCTAAGAAAATCGTCCAGTAGATAAAAGCGTTGGTTACATCCAGTGACTTGACCTAAGAAAATCGTCCAGTAGATAAAAGCGTTGGTTACATCCAGGGACTTGACCTAAGAAAATCGTCCAGTAGATAAAAGCGTTGGTTGCATCCATGACTTGACCTAAGAAAATCGTCCAGTAGATAAAAGCGTTGGTTACATCCAGTGACTCCACCTAAGAAAATCGTCCGCAGATAAAAAGGTTGGCACATCCAGTGACTTGACCTAAGAAAATCGTCCAGTAGATAAAAGCGTTAACAGCATCCAGTGACTTGACCTAAGAAAATCGTCCAGTAGATAAAAGCGTTGGTTACATCCAGTGACTGACTCCAAGAAAACGTCCAAAGATAAAAGTGTTGGTTACATCCAGTGACTTGACTCTAAGAAAATCGTCCAGTAGATAAAAGCGTTGGTTACATCCAGGGACTTGACCTAAGAAAATCGCCCCAGATGTAAAAGCGTTGGTTACATCCAGTGACTTGACCTAAGAAATCGTCCAGTAGATAAAAGCGTTGGTTACATCCAGTGACTTGACCTAAGAAAATCGTCCAGTAGATAAAAGCGTTGGTTACATCCAGTGACTTGACCTAAGAAACGTCCAGATAAAAGCGTTGGATACATCCAGGACTTGACCTAAGAATCGTCCAGTAGATAAAGTTGGTTACATCCTAGGACATGACCTAAGAAAATCGTCCAGTAGATAAAAGCGTTGGTTACATCCAGTGACTTGACCCAAGAAAATCGTCCAGTAGATAAAAGCGTTGGTTACATCCAGTGACTTGACCTAAGAAAATCGTCCAGTAGATAAAAGCGTTGAAGTTATATCCAGTGACTTGACCTAAGAAAATCGTCCAGTAGATAAAAGCGTTGGTTACATCCAGTGACTTGACCTAAGAAAATCGTCCAGTAGATAAAAGCGTTGGTTACATCCAAAGACTTGACCTAAGAAAATCGTCCAGTAGACGTTAAGTTGGTTACATCCAGTGACTTGACCTAAGAAAACGTCCAGTAGATAAAAGCGTTGGTTACATCCAGTGACTTGACCTAAGAAAATCGTCCAGTAGATAAAAGCGTTGGTTACATCCAGGGACTTGACCTAAGAAAATCGTCCAGTAGATAAAAGCGTTGGTTACCATATCCAGTGACTTGACCTAAGAAAACCGTCCAGTAGATAAAAGCGTTGTCATATCCAGTGACTTGACCTAAGAAAATCGTCCAGTAGATAAAAGCGTTGGTTACATCCAGCACTTGACCTAAGAAAAATCGTCCAGTAGATAAAAGCGTTGGTTACATCCAGGGACTTGACCTAAGAAAATCGTCCAGTAGATAAAAGCGTTGGTTACATCCAGGGACATGACCTAAGAAAATCGTCCAGTAGATAAAAGCGTTGGTTACATCCAGTGACTTGACCTAAGAAAATCGTCCAGTAGATAAAAGCGTTGGTTACATCCAGGGACTTGACCTAAGAAATCGTCCAGTAGATAAAAGCGTTGGTTACATTCAGTGACTTGACCTAAGAAAACTGTCCAGTAGATAAAAGTGCTGGTTACATCTGTGTGACTCTGACCCCAAGAAAATCGTCCAGTAGATAAAAGCGTTGGTTACATCCAGTGACTTGACCTAAGAAAATCGTCCAGTAGATAAAAGCGTTGGTTACATCCAGGGACTTGACCTAAGAAAATCGTCCAGTAGATAAAAGCGTTGGTTACATCCAGTGACTTGACCTAAGAAAATCGTCCAGTAGATAAAAGCGTTGGTTACATCCAGTGACTTGACCTAAGAAAATCGTCCAGTAGATAAAAGCGTTGGTTACATCCATGACTTGACCATAAGAAAATCGTCCAGTAGATAAAAGCGTTGGTTACATCCAGTGACTTGACCTAAGAAAATCGTCCAGTAGATAAAAGCGTTGGTTACATCCAGTGACTTGACCTAAGAAAATCGTCCAGTAGATAAAAGCGTTGGTTACATCCAGGACTTGACCTAAGAAAATCGTCCAGTAGATAAAAGCGTTGGTTACATCCAGTGAATTGACCTAAGAAACGTCCAGTAGATAAAGCGTTGGTTACATCCAGTGACTTGACCTAAGAAAAATCGTCCAGTAGATAAAGCGTTGGTTACATCCAGTGATTCTGACCTAAGAAAATCGTCCAGTAGATAAAAGGTTACATCCAGTGACTTGACCTAAGAAAATCGTCCAGTAGATAAAAGCGTTGGTTACATCCAGGGACTTGACCTAAGAAAATCGTCCAGTAGATAAAAGCGTTGGTTACATCCAGTGACTTGACCCAAGAAAATCGTCCAGTAGATAAAAGCGTTGGTTACATCCAGTGACTTGACCTAAGAAAATCGTCCAGTAGATAAAAGCGTTGGTTACATCCAGTGACTCTGACTCTAAGAACCAGCAGATAAAAGCGTTGGTTACATCCAGTGACTTGACCTAAGAAAATCGTCCAGTAGATAAAAGCGTTGGTTACATCCAGGACTTGACCTAAGAAAATCGTCCAGTAGATAAAGCGTTGGTTACATCCAGTGACTTGACCTAAGAAAATCGCCCAGTAGATAAAAGCGTTGGTTACATCCAGTGACTTGACCTAAGAAAATCGTCCAGTAGATAAAAGCGTTGGTTACATCCAGTGACTTGACCTAAGAAAATCGTCCAGTAGATAAAAGCGTTGGTTACATCCAGTGACTTGACCTAAGAAAATCGTCCAGTAGATAAAAGCGTTGGTTACATCCAGTGACTGACCTAAGAAAATCGTCCAGTAGATAAAAGCGTTGGTTACATCCAGGGACTTGACCTAAGAAAAATCGTCCAGTAGATAAAAGCGTTGGTTACATCCAGGGACATGACCTAAGAAAATCGTCCAAAGATAAAAGCGTTGGTTACATCCAGTGACTTGACCTAAGAAAATCGTCCAGTAGATAAAAGCGTTGGTTACATCCAGGGACTTGACCTAAGAAAATCGTCCAGTAGATAAAAGCGTTGGTTACATCCAGTGACTTGACCTAAGAAAACGTCCAGTAGATAAAAGCGTTGAGCAGCATCCAGTGACTTGACCTAAGAAAATCGTCCAGTAGATAAAAGCGTTGGTTACATCCAGTGACTTGACCTAAGAAAATCGTCCAGTAGATAAAAGCGTTGGTTACATCCAGGACTTGACCTAAGAAAATCGTCCAGTAGATAAAAGCGTTGGTTACATCCAGTGACATGACCTAAGAAAATCGTCCAGTAGATAAAAGCGTTGGTTACATCCAGTGACTTGACCTAAGAAAATCGTCCAGTAGATAAAAGCGTTGGTTACATCCAGTGACTTGACCTAAGAAAATCGTCCAGTAGATAAAAGCGTTGGTTACATCCAGTGACTTGACCTAAGAAAATCGTCCAGTAGATAAAACCGTTGGTTACATCCAGTGACTTGACCCTAAGAAATCGTCCAGTAGATAAAAGCGTTGGTTACATCCAGGGACTTGACCTAAAGAAAATCGATCGATGATAAAGCGTTGGTTACATCAGTGAATTGACCTAAGAAAATCGTCCAGTAGATGGCGGTGGTTGTCGACTTGACCTAAGAAAATCGTCAAAGTAGATAAAAGCGTTGGTTACATCCAGTGACTTGACCTAAGAAAATCGTCCAGTAGATAAAAGCGTTGGTTACATCCAGTGACTTGACCTAAGAAAATCGTCCAGTAGATAAAAGCGTTGGTTACATCAGGGACTTGACCTAAGAAAATCGTCCAGTAGATAAAAGCGTTGGTTACATCAAGTGACTTGACTAAGAAAATCGTCCAGTAGATAAAAGCGTTGATTTTTATCCAGTGACTTGACCTAAGAAAATCGTCCAGTAGATAAAAGCGTTGGTTACATCCAGTGACTTGACCTAAGAAAATCGTCCAGTAGATAAAAGCGTTGGTTACATCGTGACTTGACCTAAGAAGAAAATCGTCCAGTAGATAAAAGCGTTGGTTACATCCAGGGACTTGACCCTAAGAAAAAAATCGTCCAGTAGATAAAAGCGTTGGTTACATCCAGTGACTTGACCTAAGAAAATCGTCCAGTAGATAAAAGCGTTGGTTACATCCAGTGACTTGACCTAAGAAAATCGTCCAGTAGATAAAAGCGTTGGTTACATCAGTGACTTGACCTAAGAAAATCGTCCGATGATAAAAGCGTTAGATTCATCAGTAACAAGCCTAAGAAAAATCGTCCAGTAGATAAAGCGTTGGTTACATCCAGGGACTTGACCTAAGAAAATCGTCAGTAAGATGACGTTGGTTACATCCAGTGACTTGACCTAAGAAAATCGTCCAGTAGATAAAGCGTTGGTTACATCCAGTGACTTGACCTAAGAAAATCGTCCAGTAGATAAAAGCGTTGGTTACATCCAGTGACTTGACCTAAGAAAATCGTCAGTAGATAAAAGCGTTGGTTACATCCAGTGACATGACCTAAGAAAATCGTCCAGTAGATAAAAGCGTTGGTTACATCCAGTGACTTGACCTAAGAAAATCGTCCAGTAGATAAAAGCGTTGGTTACATCCAGTGACTTGACCTAAAAGAAAATCGTCCAGTAGATAAAAGCGTTGGTTACATCCAGTGACTTGACCTAAGAAAATCGTCCAGTAGATAAAAGCGTTGGTTACATCCAGTGACATGACCTAAGAAAATCGTCCAGTAGATAAGCGTTGGTTACATCCAGTGACTTGACCTAAGAAAATCGTCAATGGTAAACGTTGGTTACATCCAGTGACTTGACCTAAGAAAATCGTCCAGTAGATAAAAGCGTTGGTTACATCCAGTGACTTGACCTAAGAAAATCGTCCAGTAGATAAAAGCGTTGGTTACATCCAGGGACTTGACCTAAGAAAATCGTCCAGTAGATAAAAGCGTTGGTTGTCCAGTGACTTGACCTAAGAAAATCGTCAGTAGATAAAAGCGTTGGTTACATCCAGGGACTTGACCTAGAAAATCGTCCAGTAGATAAAAGCGTTGGTTACATCCAGTGACTTGACCTAAGAAAATCGTCCAGTAGATAAAAGCGTTGGTTACATCCAGTGACTTGACCTAAGAAAATCGTCCAGTAGATAAAAGCGTTGGTTACATCCAGTGACTTGACCTAAGAAAATCGTCCAGTAGATAAAAGCGTTGGTTATCCAGTGACCAAACCTAAGAAAATCGTCCAGTAGATAAAAGCGTTGGTTACATCCAGTGACTTGACCTAGAAAATCGTCAGTAGATAAAAGCGTTGGTTACATCCAGTGACTTGACCTAAGAGAAATCGTCCAGTAGATAAAAGCGTTGGTTGCAACAAAGGACAGCCTAAGAAATCATCCAGTAGATAAGCGTTGGTTACATCCAGTGACCAGCCTAAGAAAATCGTCCAGTAGATAAAAGCGTTGGTTACATCCAGTGACTTGACCTAAGAAAATCGTCCAGTAGATAAAAGCGTTGGTTACATCCAGTGACTTGACCTAAGAAAATCGTCCAGTAGATAAAGCGTTGGTTACATCCAGGGACTTGACACAAAAATCGTCCAGTAGATAAAAGCGTTGGTTACATCCAGGGACATGACCCTATAAGAAAATCGTCCGGTAGATAAAAGCGTTGGTTACATCCAGTGACTTGACCCTAAGAAGAATCGTCCAGTAGATAAAAGCGTTGGTTACATCCAGTGACTTGACCTAAGAAAATCGTCAGTAGATAAAAGCGTTGGTTACATCAGTGACTTGACCTAAGAAAATCGTCCAGTAGATAAAAGCGTTGGTTACATCCAGTGATTTGACCTAAGAAAATCGTCCAGTAGATAAAAGCGTTGGTTACATCAGTAGTAGGCCAAGAAAATCGTCCAGTAGATAAAAGCGTTAGTTACATCAGTGACTTGACCTAAGAAAATCGTCCAGTAGATAAAAGCGTTGGTTACATCCAGTGACTTGACCTAAGAAAATCATCCAGTAGATAAAAGCGTTGGTTACATCCAGGGACTTGACCTAAGAAAATCGTCCAGTAGATAAAAGCGTTGGTTACATCCATTGACTTGACCTAAGAAAATCGTCCAGTAGATAAAAGCGTTGGTTACATCTAGTGACTTGACCTAAGAAAATCGTCCAGTAGATAAAAGCGTTGGTTACATCCAGTGACTTGACCTAAGAAAATCGTCCAGTAGATAAAAGCGTTGGTTACATCAGGGACTTGACCTAAGAAAATCAAGTGAATAAGCGTTGGTTACATCAAGGGACATGACCTAAGAAAATCGTCAGTAGATAAAAGCGTTGGTTACATCCAATGACTTGACCTAAGAAAATCGTCCAGTAGATAAAAGCGTTGGTTACATCCAGGGGACTTGACCTAAGAAAATCGTCCAGTAGATAAAAGCGTTGGACACATCAGTGACTTGACCTAAGAAAATCGTCCAGTAGATAAAAGCGTTGGTTACATCCAGTGACTTGGCTAAGAAAATCGTCCAGTAGATAAAAGCGTTGGTTACATCCAGTGACTTGACCTAAGAAAATCGTCCAGTAGATAAAGCGTTGGTTACACGTCAGGGACTTGACCTAAGAAAAATCGTCCAGTAGATAAAAGCGTTGGTTACATCCAGTGACTTGACCTAAGAAAATCGTCCAGTAGATAAAAGCGTTGGTTACATCCAGTGACTTGACCTAAAGAAATCGTCCAGTAGATAAAAGCGTTGGTTACATCCAGTGACTTGACCTAAGAAAATCGTCCAGTAGATAAAAGCGTTGGTTACATCCAGTGACTTGACCTAAGAAAATCGTCCAGTAGATAAAAGCGTTGGTTACATCCAGTGACTTGACCTAGAAAATCTGATCCAGTAGATAAAAGCGTTGGTTACATCCAGGGACTTGACCTAAGAAAATCGTCAGTAGATAAAAGCGTTGGTTACATCCAGTGACTTGACCTAAGAAAATCGTCAGTAGATAAAAGCGTTGGTTACATCCAGTGACTTGACCTAAGAAAATCGTCCAGTAGATAAAAGCGTTGGTTACATCCAATTGACTTGACCTAAGAAAATCGTCCAGTAGATAAAAGCGTTGGTTACATCCAGTGACTTGACCTAAGAAAATCGTCAGTAGATAAAAGCGTTGGTTACATCCAGTGACTTGACCTAAGAAAATCGTCCAGTAGATAGCGTTGGACATCCAGGGACTTGACCTAAGAAAATCGTCCAGTAGATAAAAGCGTTGGTTACATCCAGTGACTTGTTAAGAAAATCGTCCAGTAGATAAAAGCGTTGGTTACATCCGGTGACTTGACCTAAGAAAATCGTCCAGTAGATAAAAGCGTTGGTTACATCCAGTGACTTGACTAAGAAAATCGTCCAGTAGATAAAAGCGTTGGTTACATCCGGTAGCTTACGACCCTAAGAAGAAAATCGTCAGTAGATAAAAAGCGTTGGTTACATCCAGTGACTTGACCTAAGAAAATCGTCCAGTAGATAAAAGCGTTGGTTACGTCAGTGACTTGACCTAAGAAAATCGTCCAGTAGATAAAAGCGTTGGTTATCCAGTGACTTGACCTAAGAGAAAATCGTCCAGTAGATAAAAGCGTTGGTTACATCCAGTGACTTGACCTAAGAAAATCGTCCAGTAGATAAAAGCGTTGGTTACGTAGTGACTTGACCTAAGAAAATCGTCCAGTAGATAAAAGCGTTGGTTACATCCAGTGACTTGACCTAAGAAAATCGTCCAGTAGATAAATGCGTTGAATTTACACTCCGGGGACTTGACCTAAGAAAATCGTCCAGTAGATAAAAGCGTTGGTTACATCCAGTGACTTGACCTAAGAAAATCGTCCAGTAGATAAAAGCGTTGGTTATATCCAGTGACTTGACCTAAGAAAATCGTCCAGTAGATAACGTTGGTTACATCCAGTGACTTGACCTAAGAAAAATCGTCCAGTAGATAAAAGCGTTGGTTACGTCAGTGACTTGACCTAAGAAAATCGTCCAGTAGATAAAAGCGTTGGTTACATCCAGTGACTTGACCTAAGAAAATCGTCAGTAGATAAAAGCGTTGGTTACATCCAGTGACTTGACCTAAGAAAATCGTCCGATGATAAGCCGTTGGTTACATCCAGTGACTTGACCTAAGAAAATCGTCAGGTAGATAAAAGCGTTGGTTACATCCAGTGACATGACCTAAGAAAATCGTCCAGTAGATAAAAGCGTTTCGTTTACATCCAGTGACTTGACCTAAGAAAATCGTCCAGTAGATAAAGGTGTTGGTTACATCCAAGAGGACTTGACCTAAGAAAATCGTCCAGTAGATAAAAGCGTTGGTTACATCCAGTGACTTGACCTAAGAAAATCGTCCAGTAGATAAAAGCGTTGGTTACATCCCAGTGACTTGACCTAAGAAAATCGTCCGGTAGATAAAGCGTTGGTTACATCCGGTATTGACCTAAGAAAATCGTCCAGTAGATAAAAGCGTTGGTTACATCCAGTGACTTGACCTAAGAAAATCGTCCAGTAGATAAAAGCGTTGGTTACATCCAGTGACTTGACCTCAGAAAATCGTCCAGTAGATAAAAGCGTTGGTTACATCCAGTGACTTGACCTAGAAAATCGTCCAGTAGATAAAAGCGTTGGTTACATCCAGGGACTTGACCCTAAGAAAATCGTCAGTAGATAAAAGCGTTGGTTACATCCAGTGACTTGACTAAAGAAAATCGTCCAGTAGATAAAAGCGTTGGTTACATCAGATGACTTGACCTAAGAAAATCGTCAGTAGATAAGACGTTGGTTGTCAGTGACTTGACTGAAAATCGTCCAGAATAGCGGTGGTTACATCCGAGTGACTTGACCTAAGAAAATCGTCCAGTAGATAAAAGCGTATGGTTATCCAGGACATGACCTAAGAAAATCGTCCAGTAGATAAAAGCGTTGGTTACATCCAGTGACTTGACCTAAGAAAATCGTCCAGTAGATAAAAGCGTTGGTTACATCCAGGGACTTAGAGCCTAAGAAAATCATTCAGTAGATAAAAGCGTTGGTTACATCCAGTGACTTGACCTAAAAATCGTCAGTAGATAAAAGCGTTAGTTACATCCAGTGGCTGACTAAAAAATCGTCCAGTAGATAAAAGCGTTGGTTACATCCAGGGACTTGACCTAAGAAAATCGTCCAGTGATAAAAGCGTTGGTTACATCCAGTGACTTGACCTAAGAAAATCGTCCAGTAGATAAAAGCGTTGGTTACCTTGATGACTTGACCTAAGAAAATCGTCCGGTAGATAAAAGCGTTGGTTACATCATTGACTTGACCTAGAAAATCATCGTAGATAAAAGCGTTGGTTACATCCAGTGACTTGACCTAAGAAAATCGTCCAGTAGATAAAAGCGTTGGTTACATCCAGTGACTTGACCTAAAGTAGTCCAGTAGATAAAAGCGTTGGTTACATCCAGTGACTTGACCTAAGAAAATCGTCCAGTAGATAAAAGCGTTGGTTACATCCAAGACGACCTAAGAAAATCGTCCAGTAGATAAAAGCGTTGGTTACATCCAGTGACTTGACCTAAGAAAATCGTCCAGTAGATAAAAGCGTTGGTTACATCCAGTGACTTGACCTAAGAAAATCGTCCAGTGGTCAAAAGCGTTGGTTACATCCAGTGACTTGACTAAGAAAATCGTCCAGTAGATAAAAGCGTTGGTTACATCCAGTGACTTGACCTAAAGAAATCGTCAGTAGATAAAAGCGTTGGTTACATCCAGTGACTTGACCTGAGAAAATCGTCCAGTAGATAAGCGTTGGTTACATCCAGGGACTTGACCTAAGAAAATCGTCCAGTAGATAAAAGCGTTGGTTGCATCCAGGACGGCTAAGAAGGTAATCGTCCAGTAGATAAAAGCGTTGGTTACATCCAGTGACTTGACCTAAGAAAATCGTCCAGTAGATAGCGTTGGTTACATCCAGGGACTTGACCTAAGAAAATCGTCCAGTAGATAAAAGCGTTGGTTACATCCAGTGACTTGACTAAGAAAATCGTCCATTAGATAAAAGCGTTGGTTACATCCAGTGACTTGACCTAGAAAAATCGTCCAGTAGATAAAAGCGTTGGTTACATCAGTGACTTGACTGAAGAAAATCGTCCAGTAGATAAAAGCGTTGGTTACATCCAGGGACTTGACCTAAGAAAATCGTCCAGTAGATAAAAGCGTTGGTTACATCCAGTGACTTGACCTAAGAAAATCGTCCAGTAGATAAAAGCGTTGGTTACATCCAGTGACTTGACCTAAAGAAAATCGTCCAGTAGATAAAAGCGTTGGTTACATCAGTGACTTGACCTAAGAAAATCGTCAAGTAGATAAAAGCGTTGGTTACAGCCAGTGACTTGACCTAAGAAAATCGTCCAGTAGATAAAAGCGTTGGTTACATCCAGTGACTTGACCTAAGAAAATCGTCCAGTAGATAAAAGCGTTGGTTTGACTCAGGGACTTGACCTAAGAAAATCGTCCAGTAGATAAAAGCGTTGGTTACATCCAGTGACTTGACTAAGAAAATCGTCTGATAGATAAGCGTTGGTTACATCAGTGACTTGACCTAAGAAAATCGTCAGTAGATAAAAGCGTTGGTTACATCCAGTGACTTGACCTAAGAAAATCGTCCAGTAGATAAAAGCGTTGGTTACATCAGTGACTTGACCTAAGAAAATCATCCAAGTAGATAAGCGTTGGTTACATCCAGTGACTTGACCTGAAAAAATCGTCCAGTAGATAAAAGCGTTGGATGCACATCCAGGGACTTGACTGAGAAAATCGTCCAGTAGATAAAAGCGTTGGTTGATATCCAGGGACTTGACCTAAGAAAATCGTCCAGTAGATAAAAGCGTTGCTATATCCAGTGACTTGACCTAAGAAAATCGTCCAGTGGATAAAAGCGTTGTCATATCCAGCGACTTGACCTAAGAAAATCGTCCAGTAGACAAAAGCGTTGGTTACATCCAGTGACTTGACCTAAGAAAAATCGTCCAGTAGATAAAAGCGTTGGTTACATCCAGTGACTTGACCTAAGAAAATCGTCCATAGATGGTGTTGGTTACATCCAGTGACTTGACCCAAGGAAATCGTCCAGTAGATAAAAGCGTTGGTTACATCCAGGACTTGACCTAAGAAAATCGTCCAGTAGATAAAGCAGCCAGTTACATCCAGGACTTGACCTAAGAAAATCGTCCAGTAGATAAAAGCGTTGGTTACATCCAGTGACTTGACCTAAGAAAATCGTCCAGTAGATAAAAGTGTTGGTTACATCCAGTGACTTGACCTAAGAAAATCGTCCAGTAGACAAAAGCGTTGGTTACATCCAGTGATCAGACCCAAGAAAATCGTCCATAGGGAGCAAAGCGTTATTACATCCAGGGACTTGACCTAAGAAAATCGTCCAGTAGATAAAAGCGTTGGTTACATCCAGTGACTTGACTCGCAAAATCGTCCAGTAGATAAAAGCGTTGGTTATATCCAGTGACTTGACCCAAGAAAATCGTCCAGTAGATAAAAGCGTTGGTTACATCCAGTGACTTGACCTAAGAAAATCGTCCAGTAGATAAAAGCGTTGGTTACATCCAGTGACTGACCCAAGAAAATCGTCCAGTAGATAAAAGCGTTATTACATCCAGTGACTTGACCTAAGAAAATCGTCCAGTAGATAAAAGCGTTGCTTGACCATGACTTGACTTAAGAAAATCGTCCAGTAGATAAAGTTAACATCCAGTGGCGACTTACCCCAAGAAAAATCGTCCAGTAGATAAAAGCGTTAAACAGCATCCAGCGACATGACCTAAGAAAATCGTCCAGTAGATAAAAGCGTTGGTTACATCCAGTGACTTGACCTAAGAAAATCGTCCAGTAGATAAAAGCGTTGGTTACATCCAGGGACTTGACCTAAGAAAATCGTCCAGATAAAAGCGTTGGTTACATCCAGTGACTTGACCTAAGAAAATCGTCCAGTAGATAAAAGCGTTGTTTTATATCCAGTGACTTGACTCAAGAAAATCGTCCAGTAGATAAAAAGTGTTGGTTACATCCAGTGACTTGACCTAAGAAAATCGTCCTGTAGATAAAAGCGTTGGTTACATCCAGTGACTTGAATTCCATAAAATAGTCCAGTAGATAAAGTTGGTTACATCCAGTGACTTGACCTAAGAAAATCGTCCAGTAGATAAAAGCGTTGGTTACATCCAGTGACTTGACCTAAGAAAATCGTCCAGTAGATAAAAGCGTTGGTTACATCCAGGGACTTGACCCAAGAAAATCGTCCAGTAGATAAAAGCGTTGGTTGGTCCGAGAAAGACTTGACCTAAGAAAATCGTCCAGTAGATAAAAGCGCTGGTTACATCCAGTGACTTGACCTAAGAAAATCGTCCAGTAGATAAAAGCGTTGGTTACATCCATGGTTTGACCTAAGAAATGTCCAGTAGATAAAAGTGTTGGTTGTATCCAGTGACTTGACCTAAGTAAAACGTCTAGCAGAGAAAGCGTTGGTTACATCCAGGGACATGACCTAAGAAAATCGTCCAGTAGATAAAAGCGTTGGTTACATCCAGTGACTTGACCTAAGAAAATCGTCCAGCAGATAAAAGCGTTGGTTACATCCAGGGACTTGACCTCCATGAAAATCGTCCAGTAGATAAAAGCGTTAACAGCATCCAGTGCTTTACCTAAGAAAATCGTCCAGTAGATAAAAGTTGGTTACATCCGCAGTGACTCTGACCTAAGAAAATCGTCCAGTAGATAAAAGCGTTGCTTACATCCAGTGACTTGACCTAAGAAATCGTCCAGTAGGATAAAAGCGTTGGAGTCATATCCAGGGACTTGACCTAAGAAAATCGTCCAGTAGATAAAAGCGTTGGTTACATCCAGTGACTTGACCCAAGAAAATCGTCCAGTAGATAAAAGCGTTGGTTACATCCAGTGACTTCCACCTAAGAAAACGTCCAGTAGATAAAAGCGTTGGTTACATCCAGTGACTTGACCTAAGAAAATCGTCCAGTAGATAAAGTTGTTGGTTACATCCAGTGACTTGACCTAAGAAAATCGTCCAGTAGATAAAAGCGTTGGGTTACATCCAAAGACTTGACCTAAGAAAATCGTCCAGTAGATAAAAGCGTTGGTTACATCCAGGGACTTGACCTAAGAAAATTGTCCAGTAGATAAAAAGCGTTGCTTACATCCAGTGACTTGACCTAAGAAAATCGTCCAGTAGATAAAAGCGTTGGTTACATCCATAGACTTGACCTAAGAAAATCGTCCAGTAGAGAAAAGCGTTGGTTACATCCAGTGACTTGACCTAAGAAAATCGTCCAGTAGATAAAAGCGTTGGTTACATCCAGTGACTTGACCTAAGAAAATCGTCCAGTAGATAAAAGCGTTGGTTACATCCAGTGACTTGACCCAAGAAAACGGTCCAGTAGATAAAAGCGTTGTCATATCCAGGGACTTGATCTAAGAAAAATCGTCCAGTAGATGTGCGTTGGTTACATCCAGTGACTTGACCTAAGAAAATCGTCCAGTAGATAAAAGCGTTGGTTAATCCAGTGACTTGACCTAAGAAAACGTCCAGTAGATAAAAGCGTTGGTTACATCCAGTGACTTGACCTAAGAAAATCGTCCAGTAGATAAAAGCGTTGGGTTACATCCAGTGACTTGACCTAAGAAAATCGTCCAGTAGATAAAAGCGTTGGTTACATCCAGTGACATGACCTAAGAAAATCGTCCAGTAGATAAAAGCGTTGGTTACATCCAGTGACTTGACCTAAGAAAATCGTCCAGTGATAAAAGCGTTGGTTACATCCAGTGACTTGACCTAAGAAAATGTCCAGATAAAAGTGTTGGTTACATCCAGTGACTTGACCTAAGAACGTCCAGATAAAAGTGTTGTCAGGTCCAGGGACTTGACCTAAGAAAATCGTCCAGTAGATAAAAGCGTTGTTTGATCTATGACTTGACCTAAGAAAATCGTCCAGTAGATAAAAGCGTTGGTTACATCCAGTGACTTGACCTAAGAAAATCGTCCATAGACAGCGTTGGTTACATCCAGTGACTTGACCAAGAAAATCGTCCAGTAGATAAAAGCGTTGGTTACATCCAGTGACTTGACCTAAGAAAATCGTCCAGTAGATAAAAGCGTTGGTTACATCCAGTGACTTGACCCAAGGTACCGTCCAGTAGATAAAAGCGTTGGTTACATCCAGTGACTTGACCTAAGAAAATCGTCCAGTAGATAAAAGCGTTGGTTACATCCAGGGACTTGACCTAAGAAAATCGTCCAGTAGATAAAAGCGTTGGTTACATCCAGTGACTTGACCCAAGTTAAAATCGTCCAGTAGATAAACGCGTTGTCACATCCAGTGACTTGACCTAAGAAAATCGTCCAGTAGATAAAAGCGTTGGTTACATCCAGTGACTTGACCTAAGAAAATCGTCCAGTAGATAAAAGCGTTGGTTACATCCAGTGACTTGACCTAAGAAACGTCCAGGATAAAAGCCTTGGTTGCATCCAGTGACTTGACTCCATGAAAATCGTCCAGTAGATAAAAGCGTTGGTTACATCCAGTGACTTGACCTAAGAAAATCGTCCAGTAGATAAAAGCGTTGGTTACATCCAGGGACTTGACCTAAGAAAATCGTCCAGTAGATGTTATTGGTTACATCCAGTGACTTGACCTAAGAAAATCGTCCAGTAGATAAAAGCGTTGGTTACATCCAGTGACTTGACCTAAGAAAACGTCCAGTAGATAAAAAGCGTTGGTTACATCCAGTGACTTGACTCTAAGAAAATCGTCCAGGTAGATGTTGTTGTTACATCCAGGGACCAATTTAAGAATTGTCCAGTAGATAAAAGCAGTTACATCCAGTGACTTGACCTAAGAAAATCGTCCAGTAGATAAAAGCGTTGGTTATAACCAGTGACTTGACCTAAGAAAATCGTCCAGTAGATAAAAGCGTTGTCATATCCAGTGACTTGACCTAAGAAAATCGTCCAGTAGATAAAAGCGTTGGTTACATCCAGTGACTTGACCTAAGAAAACTGTCCAGATAAAAGCGTTGGTTACATCCAGTGACTTGACCTAAGAAAATCGTCCAGTAGATAAAAGCGTTGGTTACATCCAGTGACTTGACCTAAGAAAATCGTCCAGTAGATAAAAGCGTTGGTTACATCCAGTGACTTGACCTGGAAACGTCCAGCAGATAAAAGCGTTGGTTACATCCAGTGACTCTGGAGACCTAAGAAAATCGTCCAGTAGATAAAAGCGTTGGTTACATCCAGTGACTTGACCTAAGAAAATCGTCCAGTAGATAAAAGCGTTGGTTACATCCAGGACTTGACCTAAGAAAATCGTCCAGTAGATAAAAGCGTTGGTTACATCCAGTGACTTGACCTAAGAAAATCGTCCAGTAGATAAAAGCGTTATTACATCCAGTGACTTGACCTAAGAAAATCGTCCAGTAGATAAAAAAGCGTTGGTTACATCCAGTGACTTGACCCAAGAAAATCGTCCGGTGATGAAAGCGTTGGTTACATCCAGTGACTTGACCCAAGAAAATCATTCAGTAGATAAAGTTGGTTACATCCAGTGACTTGACCTAAGAAAATCGTCCAGTAGATAAAAGCGTTGGTTACATCCAGTGACTTGACCTAAGAAAATCGTCCAGTAGATAAAAGCGTTGGTTACATCCAGTGACTTGACCTAAGAAAATCGTCCAGTAGATAAAAGCGTTATTGCATCCAGACTTGACCTAAGAAAATCGTCCAGTAGATAAAAGCGTTGGTTACATCCAGTGACTTGACCTAAGAAAATCATCCAGGATAAAAGCGTTGGTTACATCCAGGGAATTAATCAAGAAAATCGTCCAGTAGATAAAAGTTGTTGTCACATCCAGTGACTTTGACCTAAGAAAATCGTCCAGTAGATAAAGCGTTGGTTACATCCAGTGACTGACCCAAGAAAATCGTCCAGTAGATAAAAGCGTTGTCATATCCAGTGACTTGACCTAAGAAAATCGTCCAGTAGATAAAAGCGTTGGTTACATCCAGTGACTGACCTAAGAAATCGTCCAGTAGATAAAAAGCGTTACATCCAGTGACTTGACCTAAGAAAATCGTCCAGTAGATAAAAGCGTTGGTTATCCAGTGACTTGACCTAAGAAAATCGTCCAGTAGATAAAAGCGTTGGTTACATCCAGGACTTGACCAAGAAAATCGTCCAGTAGATAAAGCGTTGTTGGACCCAGTGACTTGACCTAAGAAACCGTCCAGTAGATAAAAGCGTTGGTTACATCCAGTGAATTGACCTAAGAAAATCGTCCAGTAGATAAAAGTTGTCATATCCAGTGACTTAATCTAAGAAAACCGTCCAGTAGATAAAGTGTTGGTTACATCCAGTGATTTGACCTAAGAAAAATCGTCCAGTAGATAAAAGCGTTAAGGCATCCAGGACTTGACCTAAGAAAATCGTCCAGTAGATGTTGGTTACATCCAGTGATATTCCAAGAAAATCGTCCAGTAGATAAAAGCGTTGGTTGTCGGTGACTTGACCTAAGAAAATCGTCCAGTAGATAAAAGCGTTGGTTACATCCAGTGACTTGACCCTGAAAAAATCGTCCAGTAGATAAAAGCGTTGGTTACATCCAGTGACTTGACCTAAGAAAATCGTCCAGTAGATAAAAGCGTTGGTTACATCCAGTGACTTGACCTAAGAAAATCGTCCAGTAGATAAAAGCGTTGGTTACATCCAGGGACTTGACCTAAGAAAATCGTCCAGTAGACCAAAGCGTTGGTTACATCCAGTGACTTGACCTAAGAAAATCGTCCAGTAGATGAAAGCGTGTGTTACATCCAGTGACTTGACCTAAGAAAATCGTCCAGTAGATAAAAGCGTTGGTTACATCCAGTGTCTTGACCTAAGAAAAATCGTCCAGTAGATAAAAGCGTTGGTTACATCCAGTGACTTGACCTAAGAAAATCGTCAGTAGATAAAAGCGTTGGTTACATCAGTGACTTGACCCTGAAAATCGTCCAGTAGATAAAAGCGTTGGTTACATCCAGGGACTTGACCTAAGAAAATCGTCCAGTAGATAAAAGCGTTGGTTACATCCAGTGACTTGACCTAAGAAAATCGTCCAGTAGATAAAAGCGTTGGTTACATCCAGTGACTTGACCTAAGAAAATCGTCCAGTAGATAAAAGCGTTGGTTACATCCAATTAATGACTTGACCTAAGAAAATCGTCCAGTAGATAAAAGCGTTGGTTACATCCAGGGACTTGACTTGAGAAAATCGTCCAGTAGATAAAAGCGTTGGTTACATCCAGTGACTTGACCTAAGAAAATCGTCCAGTAGATAAAAGCGTTGATTTACGTCAGTGACTTGACCTAAGAAAATCGTCCAGTAGATAAAAGCGTTGGTTACATCCAGTGACTTGACCTAGAAAATCGTCCAGTAGATAAAAGCGTTGGTTACATCCAGTGACTTGACCTAAGAAAATCGTCCAGTAGATAAAAGCGTTGGTTACATCCAGTGACTTGACCTAAGAAAATCGTCCAGTAGATAAAAGCGTTGGTTACATCCAGTGACTTGACCTAAGAAAATCGTCCAGTAGATAAAAGCTTTGGTTACATCCAGGGACGAAGCCTAAGAAAATCGTCCAGTAGATAAAAGCGTTGGTTACATCCAGTGACTTGACCTAAGAAAATCGTCCAGTAGATAAAAGCGTTGGTTACATCCAGTGACTTGACCTAGAAATCGTCAATAGATAAAAGCGTTGGTTACATCCAGTGACTTGACCTAAGAAAATCGTCCAGTAGATAAAAGCGTTGGTTACATCCAGTGACTTGACCTAAGAAAATCGTCCAGTAGATAAGCGTTGGTTACATCCAAGGTGACTTGACCTAAGAAAATCGTCCGGTAAAATAAAAGCGTTGGTTACATCCAGTGACTTGACCTAAGAAAATCGTCCAGTAGATAAAAGCGTTGATGCATCCAGGGGACTTGACCTAAGAAAATCGTCCAGTAGATAAAAGCGTTGGTTACATCCAGTGACTTGACCTAAGAAAATCGTCCAGTAGATAAAGCGTTGGTTACATCCAGTGACTGACCTAAGAAAATCGTCAGTAGATAAAAGCGTTGGTTACATCCAGTGACTTGACCTAAGAAAATCGTCCGGTAGATAAAAGCGTTGGTTACATCCAGTGACTTGACCTAAGAAAATCGTCCAGTAGATAAAAGCGTTGGTTACATCCGGTGACGACCCTGAAAATCGTCAAGTAGATGACGTTGGTTGCATCGGTGACTTGACCTAGAAAATCGTCCAGTAGATAAAAGCGTTGGTTACATCGGTGACTTGGCCTAAGAAAAATCGTCCAGTAGATAAAAGCGTTGGTTACATCCAGTGGCTGTGACTAAGAAAATCGTCAGTAGATAAAAGCGTTGGTTACATCCAGTGACTTGACCTGAAAAATCGTCCAGTAGATAAAAGCGTTGGTTACATCCAGTGACTTGACCTAAGAAAATCGTCCCGGTAGATAAAAGCGTTGGTTACATCCAGTGACTTGACCTAAGAAAATCGTCCAGTAGATAAAAGCGTTGGTTACATCCAGTGACTTGGCCTAAGAAAATCGTCCAGTAGATAAAAGCGTTGGTTACATCCGAACAGCCTAAGAAAATCGTCCAGTAGATAAAAGCGTTGGTTACATCCAGTGACTTGACCTAAGAGAAAAATCGTCCAGTAGATAAAAGCGTTGGTTACATCAGTGAATTGACCTAAGAAAATCGTCCAGTAGATAAAAGCGTTGGTTACATCCAGTGACTTGACCTGAGAAAATCGTCCAGTAGATAAAAGCGTTGGTTACATCCAGTGACTTGACCTAAGAAAATCGTCCAGTAGATAAAAGCGTTGGTTACATCCAGTGACTTGACCTAAGAAAATCATCCAGTAGATAAAAGCGTTGGTTACATCCAGTGACTTGACCTAAGAAAATCGTCCGGTAGATAAAAGCTTTGGTTACATCCAGGGACTTGACCTAAGAAAATCGTCCAGTAGATAAAAGCGTTGGTTACATCCAGTGACTTGACCTAAGAAAATCGTCCAGTAGATAAAAGCGTTGGTTACATCCAGTGACTTGACCTAAGAAAATCGTCCAGTAGATAAAAGCGTTGGTTACATCCAGTGACTTGACCTAAGAAAAATCGTCCAGTAGATAAAAGCGTTGGTTACATCCAGTGACTTGACTAAGAAAATCGTCCAGTAGATAAAAGCGTTGGTTACATCCAGTGACTTGACCTAAGAAAATCGTCCAGTAGATAAAAGCGTTGGTTACATCCAGTGACTTGACCTAAGAAAATCGTCCAGTAGATAAAAGCTTTGGTTACATCCAGGGACTTGACCTAAGAAAATCGTCCGGTAGATAAAAGCGTTGGTTACATCCAGTGACTTGACCTAAGAAAATCGTCCAGTAGATAAAAGCGTTGGTTACATCCAGTGACTTGACCTAAGAAAATCGTCCGGTAGATAAAAGCGTTGGTTACATCCAGTGACTTGACCTAAGAAAATCGTCAGTAGATAAAAGCGTTGGTTACATCCAGTGACTTGACCTAAGAAAATCGTCCAGTAGATAAAAGCGTTGGTTACGTCAGTGACTTGACTGAAAATCGTCCAGTAGATAAAAGCGTTGGTTACATCCAAAGTGACTTGACCTAAGAAAATCGTCCAGTAGATAAAAGCGTTGGTTACATCCAGGGACTTGACCTAAGAAAATCGTCCAGTAGATAAAGCGTTGGTTACATCCAGTGACTTGACCTAAGAAAATCGTCCAGTAGATAAAAGCGTTGGTTACATCGATGACTTGACCTAAGAAAATCGTCCAGTAGATAAAGGCGTTGGTTTACGTCAGTGACTTGACCTAAGAAAATCGTCCAGTAGATAAAAGCGTTGGTTACATCCAGTGACTTGACCTAAGAAAATCGTCCAGTAGATAAAAGCGTTGGTTACATCAGTGACTTGACCTAAGAAAATCGTCAGTAGATAAAAGCGTTGGTTACATCCAGTGACTTGACCTAAGAAAATCGTCCAGTAGATAAAAGCGTTGGTTACATCCAGTGACTTGACCTAAGAAAATCGTCCAGTAGATAAAAGCGTTGGTTGTCAAGTGACTTGACCTAAGAAAATCGTCAGTAGATAAAAGCGTTGGTTACATCCAGTGACTTGACCTAAGAAAATCGTCCAGTAGATAAAAGCGTTGGTTACATCCAGTGACTTGACCTAAGAAAATCGTCCGGTAGATAAAAGCGTTGGTTACATCCAGTGACTTGACCTAGAAAATCGTCCAGTAGATAAAAGCGTTGGTTACATCCAGTGACTTGACCCTAAGAAAATCGTCCAGTAGATAAAAGCGTTGGTTACATCCAGGGACCGGCTAAGAAAATCGTCCAGTAGATAAAAGCGTTGGTTACACATCCAGTGACTTGACCTAAGAAAATCGTCCAGTAGATAAAAGCGTTGGTTACATCCAGTGAATTGACCTAAAAAATCGTCCAGTAGATAAAAGCGTTGGTTACATCCAGTGACTTGACCTAAGAAAATCGTCCAGTAGATAAAAGCGTTGGTTACATCCAGTGACTTGACCTAAGAAAATCGTCCAGTAGATAAAAGCGTTGGTTACATCCAGTGACTTGACCTAAGAAAATCGTCCAGTAGATAAAAGCGTTGGTTACATCAGTGACTTGACCTAAGAAAATCGTCCAGTAGATAAAAGCTTTGGTTACATCCAGGACTTGACCTAAAGAGAAAATCGTCCAGTAGATAAAAGCGTTGGTTACATCCAATTGACTTGACCTAAGAAAATCGTCCAGTAGATAAAAGCGTTGGTTACATCCAGTGACTTGACCTAAGAAAATCGTCCAGTAGATAAAAGCGTTGGTTACATCCAGTGACTTGACCTAAGAAAATCGTCCAGTAGATAAAAGCGTTGGTTACATCCAGTGACTTGACCTAAGAAAATCGTCCAGTAGATAAAAGCGTTGGTTATCCAGTGACTTGACCTAAGAAAATCGTCCAGTAGATAAAAGCGTTGGTTACATCCAGTGACTTGACCTAAGAAAATCGTCCAGTAGATAAAAGCGTTGGTTACATCCAGTGACATGACCTAAGAAAATCGTCCAGTAGATAAAAGCGTTGGTTGTCCAGTGACTTGACCTAAGAAAATCGTCCAGTAGATAAAAGCGTTGGTTACATCCAGTGACTTGACCTAAGAAAATCGTCCAGTAGATAAAAGCGTTGGTTACATCCAGGGACTTGACCTAAGAAAATCGTCCAGTAGATAAAAGCGTTGGTTACATCCAGTGACTTGACCTAAGAAAATCGTCCAGTAGATAAAAGCGTTGGTTACATCCAGTGACTTGACCCTGAGAAAATCGTCCAGTAGATAAAAGCGTTGGTTACATCCAGTGACTTGACCTAAGAAAATCGTCCAGTAGATAAAAGCGTTGGTTACATCCAGTGACTTGACCTAAGAAAATCGTCCAGTAGATAAAAGCGTTGGTTACATCCAGTGACTTGACCTAAAGAAAATCGTCCAGTAGATAAGCGTTGGTTACATCCAGTGACTTGACCTAAGAAAATCGTCCAGTAGATAAAAGCGTTGGTTACATCCAGTGACTTGACCTAAGAAAATCGTCCAGTAGATAAAAGCGTTGGTTACATCAGTGACTTGACCTAAGAAAATCGTCCAGTAGATAAAAGCGTTGGTTACATCCAGTGACTTAAGCCTAAGAAAATCGTCCAGTAGATAAAAGCGTTGGTTACATCGGTGACTTGACCTAAGAAAATCGTCCAGTAGATAAAAGCGTTGGTTACATCCGAGTGACGACTAGAGAAAATCGTCCAGTAGATAAAAGCGTTGGTTACATCCAGTGACTTGACCTAAGAAAATCGTCCGGTAGATAAAAGCGTTGGTTACATCGAGGGACTTGACCCTAAGAAAATCGTCCAGTAGATAAAAGCGTTGGTTACATCCAGTGACTTGACCTAAGAAAATCGTCCAGTAGATAAAAGCGTTGGTTACATCCAGTGAATTGACCTAAGAAAATCGTCCAGTAGATAAAGCGTTGGTTACATCCAGTGACTTGACCTAAGAAAATCGTCCAGTAGATAAAAGCGTTGGTTGTCAATGACTTGACCTAAGAAAATCGTCCAGTAGATAAAAGCGTTGGTTACATCCAGGGACTTGACCTAAGAAAATCGTCCAGTAGATAAAAGCGTTGGTTACATCCAGTGACTTGACCTAAGGAAATCGTCCAGTAGATAAAAGCGTTGGTTACATCGGGGACTTGACCTAAGAAAATCGTCCAGTAGATAAAAGCGTTGGTTACATCCAGTGACTTGACCTAAGAAGAAAATCGTCCAGTAGATAAAAGCGTTGGTTACATCCAGTGACTTGACCTAAGAAAATCGTCCAGTAGATAAAAGCGTTGGTTACATCCAGTGACTTGACCTAAGAAAATCGTCCAGTAGATAAAAGCGTTGGTTACATCCAGGGACTTGACTAAGAAAATCGTCCAGTAGATAAAAGCGTTGGTTACATCCAGTGACTTGACCTAAGAAAATCGTCCAGTAGATCAAAGCGTTGGTTACATCCAGTGACTTGACCTAAGAAAAATCGTCCAGTAGATAAAAGCGTTGGTTACATCCAGTGACTTGACCTAAGAAAATCGTCCAGTAGATAAAAGCGTTGGTTACATCCAGTGACTTGACCTAAGAAAATCGTCAGTAGATAAAAGCGTTGGTTACATCCAGTGACTTGACCCTGAAAATCGTCCAGTAGATAAAAGCGTTGGTTACACATCCAGGGACTTGACCTAAGAAAATCGTCCAGTAGATAAAAGCGTTGGTTACATCCGAAGTGACTTGACCTAGAAAATCGTCCAGTAGATAAAAGCGTTGGTTACATCCAGGGACTTGACCTAAGAAAATCGTCCAGTAGATAAAAGCGTTGGTTACATCCAGTGACTTGACCTAAGAAAATCGTCCAGTAGATAAAAGCGTTGGTTACATCCAGTGACTTGACCTAAGAAAATCGTCCGGTAGATAAAAGCGTTGGTTACATCAGTGACTTGACCTAAGAAAATCGTCCAGTAGATAAAAGCGTTGGTTACATCCAGTGACTTGACCTAAGAAAATCGTCCAGTAGATAAAAGCGTTGGTTGCATCCAGGGACTTGACCTAAGAAAATCGTCCAGTAGATAAAAGCGTTGGTTACATCCAGTGACCTTGACCTAAGAAAATCGTCCAGTAGATGAAAGCGTGTGTTACATCCAGTGACTTGACCTAAGAAAATCGTCCAGTAGATAAAAGCGTTAATTTACATCCAGTGACTTGACCTAAGAAAAATCGTCCAGTAGATAAAAATACGTTGGTTACATCCAGTGACGGCCTAAGAAAATCGTCAGTAGATAAAAGCGTTGGTTACATCCAGTGACTTGACCTGAAAATCGTCCGGTAGATAAAAGCGTTGGTTACATCAGGGACTTGACCTAAAGTCGTCCAGTAGATAAAAGCGTTGGTTACATCCAGTGACTTGACCTAAGAAAATCGTCCAGTAGATAAAAGCGTTGGTTACATCCAGTGACTTGACCTAAAGAAAATCGTCCAGTAGATAAAAGCGTTGGTTACGTCAGTGACTTGACCTAGAAAAATCGTCCAGTAGATAAAAGCGTTGGTTACATCCAGGGACTTGACCTGAAAATCGTCCAGTAGATAAAAGCGTTGGTTACATCCAGTGACTTGACCTAAGAAAATCGTCCAGTAGATAAAAGCGTTGGTTACATCAGTGACTTGACCTAAGAAAATCGTCCGGTAGATAAAAGCGTTGGTTACATCCAGTGACTTGACTAAGAAAATCGTCCAGTAGATAAAAGCGTTGGTTTTGTCAGTGACTTGACCTAAGAAAATCGTCCAGTAGATAAAAGCGTTGGTTACATCCAGTGACTTGACCTAAGAAAATCGTCCAGTAGATAAAAAAGCGTTGGTTACATCCAGTGATACGACCTAAGAAAATCGTCCAGTAGATAAAAGCTTTGGTTACATCCAGGGACTTGACCTAAGAAAATCGTCCAGTAGATAAAAGCGTTGGTTACATCCAGTGACTTAAGCCTAAGAAAATCGTCCAGTAGATAAAAGCGTTGGTTACATCCAGTGACTTGACCCTAAAAGGTAATCCAGTAGATAAAAGCGTTGGTTACATCCAGTGACTTGACCCTAAGAAAATCGTCAGTAGATAAAAGCGTTGGGTTACATCCATTGACTTGACCTAAGAAAATCGTCCAGTAGATAAAAGCGTTGGTTACATCCAGTGACTTGACCTAAGAAAATCGTCCAGTAGATAAAAGCGTTGGTTACATCAGTGACTTGACCTAAGAAAATCGTCCAGTAGATAAAAGCGTTGGTTACATCCAGTGACTTGACCTAAGAAAATCGTCCAGTAGATAAAAGCGTTGGTTACATCAGTGACTTGACCTAAGAAAATCGTCCAGTAGATAAAAGCGTTGGTTACATCAGTGACTTGACCTAAGAAAATCGTCCAGTAGATAAAAGCTTTGGTTACATCCCAGGGACTTGACCTAAGAAAATCGTCCAAGTAGATAAAAGCGTTGGTTACATCCAGTGACTTGACCTAAGAAAATCGTCAAGTAGATAAAAGCGTTGGTTACATCAGTGACTTGACCTAAGAAAATCGTCCAGTAGATAAAAGCGTTGGTTACATCCAGTGACTTGACCTAAGAAAATCGTCCAGTAGATAAAAGCGTTGGTTACATCCAGTGACTTGACCTAAGAAAATCGTCCAGTAGATAAAAGCGTTGGTTACATCCAGTGACTTGACCTAAGAAAATCGTCCAGTAGATAAAAGCGTTGGTTACATCAGTGACTTGACCTAAGAAAATCGTCCAGTAGATAAAAGCCTTGGTTACATCCAGTGACTTGACCTAAGAAAATCGTCCAGTAGATAAAAGCGTTGGTTACATCCAGTGACTTGACCTAAGAAAATCGTCAGTAGATAAAAACGTTGATTACATCCAGTGACTTGACCTAAGAAAATCGTCCAGTAGATAAAAGCGTTGGTTACATCCAGGGACTTGACCTAAGAAATCGTCCAGTAGATAAAAGCGTTGGTTACATCCGTGACTTGACCTAAGAAAATCGTCCGGTAGATAAAAGCGTTGGTTACATCCAGTGACTTGACCACAAGAAAATCGTCCGGTAGATAAAAGCGTTGGTTACGACGTCAGTGACTTGACCTAAGAAAATCGTCCAGTAGATAAAAGCGTTGGTTACATCAGTGACTTGACCTAAGAAAAATCGTCCAGTAGATAAAAGCGTTGGTTACATCCAGTGACTTGACCTAAGAAAATCGTCCGGTAGATAAAAGCGTTGGTTCCATCCAGTGACTTGACCTAGAAAAATCGTCCAGTAGATAAAAGCGTTGGTTACATCCAGGGGACTTGACCTAAGAAAATCGTCCAGTAGATAAAAGCGTTGGTTACATCCAGTGACTTGACCTAAGAAAATCGTCCAATAGATAAAAGCGTTGGTTACATCCAGTGACTTGACCTAAGAAAATCGTCAGTAGATAAAAGCGTTGGTTACATCCAGTGACTTGACCTAAGAAAATCGTCCAGTAGATAAAAGCGTTGGTTACATCCAGTGACTTGACCTAAGAAAATCGTCCAGTAGATAAAAGCGTTGGTTACATCCAGTGACTTGACCTAAGAAAATCGTCCAGTAGATAAAAGCGTTGGTTACATCCAGTGACTTGACCTAAGAGAAAATCGTCCAGTAGATAAAAGCGTTGGTTACATCCAGTGACTTGACCCTAAGAAAATCGTCCAGTAGATAAAAGCGTTGGTTACATCCGGTGACTTGACCTAAGAAAATCGTCCAGTAGATAAAAGCGTTGGTTACATCAGTGACTTGACCTAAGAAAATCGTCCAGTAGGTCAAATCGTTGGTTACATCCAGTGACTTGACCTAAGAAAATCGTCCAGTAGATAAAAGCGTTGGTTACATCCAGGGACTTGACCTAAGAAAATCGTCCAGTAGATAAAAGCGTTGGTTACATCCAGTGACTTGACACAAAGAGCTGTAACTTAAAACAAAACAAAAAGTGGTGAATAATTAACCTAGAGAGTTGCATTAAAGGAAGATAAATACATAACATCCGGGAGTGGGATAGAACAGGGAACGAGAATGACCTAATCCAGTGATCGAAATAAGGGGTTTGGTACAAAATTCTAAACATCTGAAGAAAACCGGAATGTACAACGGCTGGAACGTTGTGAATAGGGCAATGAAGATGTAAATAATGTCATTTATTACCAACTGAAAAGAAAGGAGACTGACACATAAGACACTAAGAGAAAATGTCAGTTCCCAAGTAGACATCTACGCAGACGACATCACAATATACTCCAGCACCAGTAAGAAACCTGTCGTGGCGGACAGACATAATCTCGCTGCTGACCTTGAACGGGATCTACACTCTGTGGTGAATTGGGGCAAGAAGTGGCTTGTCAACTTCAATTCGTCTAAGACCAAACTGCTGTCTGTCAATCATCACAGGCAACCTCTCCTGCCTCCCATAAGCATGGACCAAGCGATTCCCCCTGATAGCTAAATCTACTGCTAAGAAGGTTGGGTCACTATGTCGATCCAAGATGTTTTTTCCGCCTTTATCCATCCTGCATATATACAAGTCAACCATCCGTCCGTGCATGGAGTACAGCTGCCATTTATGGTCAGGCGCCCCTGCCGTTCTGCTCAGTGTTCTTGACAGGCTCCAAAGGAGAGTTTGTAATGTGATAGGTACTGATCTGGCGGTTCAACTGCAGCCACTTCCCCACCTTCGAAATGTAGCCTCCCTTTGTCTGTTCTATAAATACTTTCATGGCTTCTGCTCGGACGAACTTAAGTCACTGGTATCTCCTCAACAGGTGTTTACTCGTGCAACCAGACTGGCAACTGGGTCCCACCCATTCACAGTCAGGTTAGCCAAATGCAGATGACAATTCTACTCCTGCAGCTTCTTCTCTCGCACTTCCCGCCTGTGGAACTCGCTCCCATATTCTTGCTTTCCTGACGGCTACAACCTCCAGAAATTTAAATGCAATGTCAATACTCATCTATTAACCACTGAACTCTAGCTCTCTCCCCACCCCCGTATATCCTTCCCTTTCTCTCCACCTATGTATCTGTCATCGCACCTGCATTCTCAGCTTTCTCCTTTCGAACTAGTTTGTACTCCTCACTCTTTTCTAATTAATCTTTTTACAGTTATGTAGCCCCCCGCTCATCAGTGGCATTTCTGATTTTCTCGGGGTGAAATGATTAAAAAAAATGTAGTCATTAGTCAGAACTTTTACTACATTTTTACTACATTTTAAAAATAAAACGCATTTCTTTTTTGTTTGAATTTCTGGGATAATTGGTTGCTTGGCTAATTGTGCTTAGGGAATATTAACTGCTAAGTGTTATCTAATGCGGATATCTAAATATTTGAATACAATTTTATGATTTCAAATAAATATATTTTGAACGCAATTTGATGCTTTCAACAATTTGATGCTTTCAAAATAGTTACTTTGCTATAAAAGGTACTGTTGGTGATTTTACTATGAAATGTATTACTGGTGAGTTTGCTTTAAAATTGTACTGTTGGTAATTTTACTATGACAAAACTCATCATCAGAATTCTGATGAGCAGGGCGTGCAGCAGAATCAAACCGGAAATAGGACAAGAACAATAAGGTTTTGTTAAGGACACTGGAACGAAGAACGTAATATTTATACTGAGAGTGTTATCAGAAACTGCAAAAGAAATGCAAATGAATGTGTTTTATCGCCTACGCAAAATCATTCGAATAAGTACGTCACAAAGACCTGATAGAGACACTTGGCAACCCTGATATATTTGGGAAAGACCTTAGACTAATCGAGAACTTTTACTAGCAGCAAAATGCCAGCAAACGGACAGGAAACGAGTTTAGTAATTATACAAAGATAGAAAGGGGTATAAGACGGGTATGTGTATTCTTACCAGATCTATTCAAGCTATATAGCGGGATCATTCTGAGAGTTCTAGAAGACCTGCCTGGATTCGTCATTGGTGACGGCAATCTGAACAATATAAGATAAAGATGATACAGAGATGATAGCAGACAGAGAAAAAAAATCTGCAAGACTTCTTACAGGAAGTAGTTAAAGAAAGTGGACTACATAGCAACTACAAGAAAACTAAATGTATGGTAAGCAGTAAAAAGAGGAGCCCAAAATGCCAACTCCAATTTGGTGATATGAAAACCAAACAGGTGCAGGAATCTAAATACATGGGAATCGTTCTAACAGCCTAACGGAAAGTGCAATATAGAGATCCGAAGGCATCCCAGCATGGTCAAAGATGCATTCCAGAAGCTGTGTAGTGTGTTAAAAGACATGAAACATTTACTGGAAACAAAGAAAGTTGTTAAGTGATAATTGTCCTTCAATACAGCAGCGAATGCTGGACAATTTTATCAAAGATGAAGGAAACTTTTGAAGCTGCCGAAAGTTGGTTCTGCAGAAAGATACTGAGGATATCATGGACAATGTTTTGGTGAGGATGGACACAAAAAGGAAACTGATACTTAACATCATGGACGACAGTTGAAGTTTTGGGGACATGTAATGAGGAAGGAGGGCTTAGAGAACCTAATACTCACGGGATGGATAGAGGAAAAAAGAAACAAGAAAAAGCAGCTCTCGACATGCATTATGGACTTGAACAGATGGATGGTGGAGCGGGAATCGAGAGGTCTAACAGAAGAAAGGATATTAAGAGCAACAAGTAATAGAGAGAAGTGGAGGGCCACGATCGCCTACATCATGAACGGACACGGCACATAGATGATGATGATGATGATGATGATGATGATGATGATAAACATGATCATGCATTGTTGGTAACTTCTGTTTCACAAAATATTTATTCCTAGTATTTTTGCTATAAATGTATTTTTATACTTTCATAGCGTTTTGTTTTTATCTGGAGGTTCACTATTTGCCTATAGCTGGGACCCTAACCAGTGACACCACCCCGGGTCAGGGTAAAACTGTAAACAAAAGCAAGATAGAGGTGGTTCTCCGCTTCCAAAACCTCCAATCATCCGATCAAATGCCTTGCTGCCGGATATAGCTTATCCTCATACCCAGGACAGTTTCTGGGATGAGGAGTTATCATTTTTTACACTATTTGTACTTGGACAAATAGCCTTCTTGTTATTAAAACGTTTCGATCTTTGTGCCTTTCAGCCTTCCTCAGGGGGTGTATCGTTCTGAGAAACCTACAGAGATGAAGTCTGGGTAGTTTATCTCAGTTTAAACAGACGAGACGTAACTGAACAGTACTAAAATAAAATAAGAACTAGACGTTATCCCCAGATATTAACAGGAGAACGAGAACAGTCAGTTAAATATTTAGGAAACATAAAAAGAAAATAGGGTCTAGGGACTTTAATGTTCATCGAAGCAGACGGAAATAACGACTAGTCTACGAGTTTAATTCCACGGGTTGTGGAACAAGGATCAACGGCGCTGATAAAGAGGCATGGATGATTTAATGCCACAAAGAAATATTCTGCAGAGTTGTGATTGCTCATGTCCTTTTAAGCAAATGAATAATGCCTACTTAACGATTTCTTTTTCAGCAAGTTTCATGGTTTCATATTATCAACGGGTAAAACTAAAATTTCAAGACGGAGAGATTTCTTGGCGCTAAACAATCTTCCTGCCTTTCTTCATTTATGTGTTAAATTCTTTCAAAACTTGGTTAAGCATGGCTCTCACCAACTTTTTTTTGTTTTTGGTTCTAAGTAACATGTCACTTCTTATCCTTCTACCTTGCTTAGGTACCAAACCTGTTAAGAAATATCTCGACTGCCTTTTGTACACAACTGCTTTCTAAAAATCAATGGACAAAAACAACTTTGAACAAGTGAATCCTGTGGATCTTGGCAAAGACCACTTTTTCTTTAAACTTGCGGATTGGCGCTACATGATCACAAACTAATGAGAATCATTACACATTTAGCTCGCTTCAGGTGAATTTTGATTACTTTCCAGTAATTTCCTTCTTTTTTGTTACTCATCAATGAACATCACAACAGACGAAAATTGGATATTGAATGTTAGTAAGGGGAACAATTAAGCTGTAAGTTTTTGAAGCATAGATATATATTTGTTAACTGCTGAAATAAACAAGCAACAAAACTTTATTTTGAACCACATAAATTTGGTTGAAACAGTTTAACGTGAGTTGTGTTCGGTAATATTATTACAATATTGTATTCACCGCGTAAAAAGAAACACTTCCTACCCCCCTGTTAAAATGCTTTCGTAATTTGGAACGAATAGACATCATTATGAACCCATAATCCCTGATCATTGTTCTGATGAGTGTCTTCTTTTGCTAGATTCATAGCCATCAAAATTTGAAAACATAAAATCATCCTCATATGTTATGACCCTAATTTTCCCTCTAATCATTATATTAAGCTAGTAAAGAAGAAAAATATCTTAAATTGAATACGACTTACTAATTAGCAATAAACGATATCGAAGTCTTTCGCTTGCATCATTCTTCCTATATATTTTATCGTATTTCTCTCGAAAACTTTTGACTCGCTTTTCTTTTCAACATTGTGAGAAAAAGTTTTCCAGCCTGAATGTATATTGCAAACTGTTTTATAGCTTCAAGGGATGCACATATTATTTTATATTACCAAAAGTTTTTCGAACAACCTAATAACAAAAAGAACATTTTAAGCATTACGAACGAAAAAATATAACGTTTATTTAATCATTTCACGCCAAACAAAGCAATGTAACTATAAGCAACAGATTGCTGAGAATATGAGGAAAAATACGAATAAGAAAAAAAGAAAAAGAATGAAGAAGACAAAAGATAACGACTGACAATCAATTTAAATTCTTGAAGTTCAAAGTTATCTAGAAAACAAGAAACCGGAATTCTACGGGCGGGATGTACGACAGAAGAAACTGTTTATTTATATTTAAAAACACAATAATGTGACACAAGTACAAATGAAGGAATAAGGGAAGACTGGTCTTTATTTTTTTAATTTTTTTTTTTTATAAGCGTTTCACCCCGAGCAAGGCATGTCACTGCCACTACTGCGCAGGGGGCTACGTAGAGTGGAGAAAGGATGATTAAATATAGGAAATGTCAGAGGGTGGGTGATAGGCGGGTAAGGATACCGAGAATGAGGGTTGGGTAGATGAGAGTGTTCTGAGAATAGTTGGGAGTTAGTGTGATAGGAGGTGTCTATTGACCCTACATTTAAACACCTGGAGATTGTAACTGTCGGGAAAGCAGAGTTGTGGAAGGGAGTTCCACAGGCGGGAAGCGCGAGAAAAGAAGCTGTTGGAGTAGAATTTACGGTTACATCTTATTTGTTTAACTGTAAAAGGGTGGAACCTAGTTGCTAATCTAGTATCTCGTGTAAATTCGTGCTTAGGCGGCACCAGTGATCTAAGCTCATCGGAGCAGAAGCCATGAAAGTACTTGTAGAAGAGGCACAGGGAAGCCACATCACGCCGGTGAGAGAGCGGCTGCAGCCGGTCTGCCAAGTCAGTATCAACCACGTTACAGATCCTCCTTTGTATTTTGTCAAGAAGCCCAAGGAGAGCAGCAGGGGCACCCGACCAGATATGGCAGCAATATTCAATACACGGGCGGATGGTAGATTTGTATATGTGCAGAATAGATTCAGGTGAGAAAATTTTCCGGGCCCTGCACAGGGAGCCGACTTTCATAGCAGCAGATTTGGCAATGGATTCAATATAGTCATTCCATTTGAGGTCCGCCGAGAGTGTAAGGCCAAGGAGGCGTAGTATTTTACTCTCTGGGAGGCTAGCCTGTCCCATGCTAATGGGAGGTAGATGCGATTGTCTATGGTGGTTAGTTGATAACAGCTTTGTTTTAGAGGTATTGAAATTTACCAACAATTTCCTACCCCGGGCCACTACTGATTGGAGGTCCCTTTCAAGTACGGCAGCGAGGTTCACTTTCTCGTCCACACCTGGTTTCTGATCGATGCGAGAGTAGATTGTTGTGTCGTCGGCATACATGCCAACTTGGGATCTAATGGTGTCGGGGAGATCATTATCTGAAACTGAGTTAGCCACAATCACTGATCCGAATTCTTACCATTCTTACTGCAGCTACCATAATACCTCAAAGTCTCTGTGTTGTTCTAAATAGTTCCCATAAGTAAAATCTGTCTGGGGGGGGGGGTGAATTTTTACATCAACAAAAATGAACCTTCAGTGCATATTAACAATGAATACAATTTATATAAAAAAAACTAAACAAAATAATGTTAGTAATAAAAACGCATACAATGCTTAGATAAGTTAACTAGCTGGAAGAAACGAAAGATAAAAGAAACCTATACCCTATTTTGGGCGGAGTTACCAATGTTCAACACAGAGTTCCCAATATCTTGATGCCTAACCGGCATCAATATACCACTCTAGCTCAGCTTCTTTCACTTGACACAGGCGTGTAAGACTCACTAACCTTTTGCACAATTTTCATGGGGGGGTCGACGCCTTTCCGTCCTAAGCTTGACTTTAAGCTGATTCTTAAAAACACAAAGCGCTCACCGATGATACCACATTGCTACAAACAGAATTCGCCTCGAGAACCAAGTAATTGTGACAATGTTCTCCACCGCCCCACTACAGCGAACATAGTTTGGAGAGTTTTCCCAGACCACCGAACAATGTCTTTTTTTTTTTTAATCCAGATTACCTTTCATATCACCAGCAAGGCGAATAATACTTTATCATTAGCGATATATTTCAACCCGGGAAACCAAGTTCATATGGAATGAGCCTACTGCTTTGTAAGACCGATTTTGCCTTTCAGATCACTTTGAATGAATCCCCTCACTAACACATGATATAATGCCTTACAAGACAACACATGAACGTCGGAGAGGCCATCCATTGCACGTAAGATGCTTTTGTGAACAGTCCGATATTTACGATAAAAATAGCATTTGCCTCGGAATTAACGACCGCCCCCTCCTCGCACAAGTGCACACTTCTTAGAGATGGGAAGTTCTTATAGATGTCTTCCTTCTAGAATTCGCTCTCATCACCCAATTCCTAACCTACTCGATCTAGGAATTTTCCGAACTACGATGGAAGCCTTGCGGCCCTAAAAAAAGGATAACAAACTATAACTAAACCAATTAGTGTGATATTCTTATTTACCATTCATTGTTCTTGCAGTCTTAACTTAAGGGACAGCCCGTTTCTATTTTCCGTCCTCTCTTTTAAGGAAAAACTCTCCCGAGACTACAAACGAACTGAGAGCTCAGCCCACTCTCGAACCTTCGACCAATTTATTTCCAAGAGGAGATAGGGACCAAACAAGTCGCCGAGTGTCTTGAGCGGCTCTTCAGTCCAAAAGAAAGACCCTGGAATAAAAACATCCTTCCGTTGTCTGTAACCGTCTCGTACCCTCTGATCTCTTTACCGACTACTTCAATTTTTGCTCTGCTCGACACAAGAAACTAAACTTTGTCAACATAGGCGGAGTATCTGACCGAGGTCATAGAACCAGATAAGGAGATTGCGCATAGGACCGAACTTGCTTTAACTTGCGAAGGAAAGTCTCCAACACATGACAGGAAAGCAAAGACGAAAGCGGACAACGACGAATTGAGAGAGACAACAAGAAAGTCTCCGATCGTAACCGATTCACTTCCACTAATGCGCTGGGGGGGGGGGGGGGGCTCACAGAAATCGGATCCAGATGAGAAAGTACGGCCTGAAACTAGCGGTGGAAATGAGAGTCTCCAGAAATCGATAGTCAACCATATCAAATGCCTTGCACTGATCTAAATTGATCAGCGCGGCTTCACTGTAGACTTGATCGATGATCAAGCGTACGAAATGTCTGTTCTGAGTTAATCAGGCTAGAGAGGACCACCTGCAAGATCTTCTGAGGTATAAACCTTTAATTCATTCAGTTGTTGTAAAACAGTTCCAGCAGAAGAACAAGAATGAGCAATTCTCTCAAATAAATTTCATAAGTAAGATCATCTAATCCCGGAGCTTTGTCGTTTCAGCGCTTCACAGATTTTCAATTTAGTGATAGAACCCTCGTAACCAAGTACTTCAGTTGCCTCGATGCGAGGAAATTCAGGCCAAAAGGGCCTCCAACTGAGCAGTTCTCAGACCGGGCTCCTTGGTTAAAAAATCTTGAAAGTATTGACAGAAAGCCTCACATGCCCGTTTTTGTTTTCACAATCCGCTTATCCGCTAACGTGACGAACGCGGTATGTCTATCGGAGGCGTTACTAACTTCCTCTGCGCGCAGTTCAGCGTTCATATTCGTTGCCTCGGAAGATTTTTTTCAACCTATCCTTAACTCTCACAGTTGATCCTTCCTGATAAGCAAGGAGGCTAACTGTGCGCTAGCTAATGCTACTTCCCTACTATCACGGGATGTGATCGACCAATCGATATTCTTTTTTTGGCTAATGGGGAAGACGGTGCCGTAGAGGAAGGGCCATATGTACGGGTAGATGATTTTGTTTTTGTTTGATTCTCTTTAAGGACTTTTCCATGCTTCTCGAATTTTGAAGCTAGGCTCGTATTTTAATCACTGTTTTGATTTTCTCCGAGTAGCTGGTCGGGGCGTTGCCCTCGGTACTGAGTGGAGTAGTTTGCGCCTTTACCCATAGGAGCATCCGGGGATAGATGCTCCGCTGTCTGGAGTTTTCGTTTGAACCAGCGAGCTAGCATTCACCCTTTTCTTCTCCGCAACACCATAAGAAAAATGCGTTAATAATAAAGAATAAATACTATATTTTTTGCAACTATTATAATAATTAGAACACAGTTAAAAGATTTATTCTAAAACTAGTAGTATAGCCCGACGTTGCTCGGGTGTAATGAAAGATTTAAAACTAATCCATGGTCCTGGAGCTCAGACTCTTTGGATGTTGGCACAAAAGACTAAAAAGCAATAGTTGTTTCCAGTTAAAGCGAAACCGTAGATTGAAAGAAAAATCAATGGATGTAAGTTAAATTTTGATTTCCTGGTATCGATATCAAATAAGTTTTTTTCGTCGTAAACTGAATTTTGAAGGCTAAATAAGTCCTTTGAGTAAATGGCATCATGGCTGAGACTAAGAACTACAATTATACCTACTTAGAGCCAAACCCGAAGCAAAAACTAAAATAAAAGTGCTGAAAAATATAGACATACAGGCAGATAAACACACACACAAACATCTTGCCTTTTATATATATATATATATATATATATATATATATATTATCGATTTTCGGCATTATTGTAAGAACTGCAACATTGAAACTTCTGAATATCGTTTCTTATGTCTTTGTCTATGAGTGTATTAAATTTGATTAAAATCGGACCACTCCTTCTATAACCCGACTTTTTTTCGATTATCGATTTTCGATACTTATCGGGGGTACCTCGACACAAAACCTAGCTAAGAATACTCGCAGACGCTTATAGTACAACTGTGTAAATTTTCAAGAAAATCGGTTATCTATAGGTAACGGACACACACACACACACACACACACACACACACACACACATACACATGCACAGACAAAGTTCCATTTATAAATAAGTTTAGATCGGACATTAGTTTCCAAACAACCTAACCGTACACTACCCAGATATCTATTTTTAATATCCTTTTTCTTTACAACGTGCTAGATGAAGCTGATTCTAGTGAATAAATAATAGGAACGGTTTTCGATTTGGTAAATTGAAACGAAATAAAGTTACATTCAGAATAATAAGAAAGGATTAACACGAGGCTCTTTGTATTTCCTATTGTCCCATAAAACTTTCTTATTACTCACATGTTCTGTCCATTGCAATCACAGCATAAATCGGTTGAACCACATCACTGTCGTGAAACTATACAACTCAGATCTTTTTCAAACCATTCATCATATATTTGGACCAACGAACCGTCATAAATAGACAAAAATATGTAGCCTGCCCTATAGTTAAAATAATTACATCTCCTCCCCAAATGAATTGTTTAGTTTTATGGTCTATCAACCTTAATAGTTTATTTAATATGACAAGTATTTTGGATAGGTTCATATAGATAGAATATATATTCTTTGTAAGAAATAAGTTTGTAGGAGATCAGCATTCATTCATATATTTTTGTTAAGAGGATTGTAGAGAGTCTGGATTCATTGATGTATTTTTTCAGATATACAGTTTGTAGAGAAGTTGGTTTTATTGAGATTCCCATTTTGTTTATATTTTTTGGTATAGGCTCATTGTTTTAAGAAATTGTATTACGTCATCCATTTTTGCTTTTTTGAAGAGCCCATACATGTTGTTTATATCATAGTACTTTTGTCTTGAGAGAACAAAATCTGAGTACTCAGTTACTATATGTTTAATAGTGTATGTCATGAAGAAAGCTGATCTTTCTTGTTTAGAAAGCAAAAGTGTGTTATTTTTGTGTGGCCAATGATTAAATGCGCCAGTCCTACTTCTACCTTTTGAGATTTTCTGAAAGTCGACTTCTATTCTTCTAGTTTGGGTTGAATTGCCAATAGTTTATTATGTGGTTCATTTTCTCAGCACCATTGATATTCTTTTTGAATATATATGTTAATGACCTCCACAATGGGTTTGATTTGGTTTTGTTTTTTGTTTTATGGCATATCAGGCTCAATGGGTTACTTAATGCTGACAAAATTTTTAGGATAGATTCTTATCAATAGAATGTATTCTTTGTAAGAAATCAGTTGGTAGATCAGGTTTCATTGAGGTATTTTTGTAAGGAGGGTTTGAGAGTCAAACATATTTTCTTGGTATTTTTACTATAAAAATCTACTTTTATACTTTTATAATTATTTCTCCTCTTTTGGAGTTTAAGTATTCACCCATAACTGAGACCCTAACTGGTGCTACCACCCAGAGTCAGGGTGGACCTCGGAACAACAGCAATTAAGATGTGGTTCCACGCTTCTCAAAATGACTTGATTAGATGCCTTACTGCCAGATATAATGTATCGTCATACCCAAGAAGCACAAATGCATATGTTTGGCGTTCGACCTCAGCGTAGAGATAGGATTTCGAATATTATAGAGAAAACCTTCCCATTTAGTATAACAATATTCTACCGCCATTTATTGTAAACCCTACCTGTTTCGTGTGATACTAGACATTTATTTTACTAGCAGAGATTCAAGTCTAATTAAAGGCTAGGATTTCGAATGCTAACATTCAAGACAGGCATTCCCACTCTAATTGGAAGATTAGCGGAATAACATTCTCTTAATCTCATTTCTCTTAATCTGATCTAATGGTGTTTAACGTTAATCTTAAAACATATCATTTCTTTATAATACCATGTCTCTGTAGGACGTAGGTGATCTTGTCGCGCTGCAGATTCTGTGAATTATCATGCATTCTTGGGAAATATAGTGGAGTGGTTTCCTACTGCCTAAGGTTTACAATTCTGTTACTCTAATTGCCACCGAAACTAGACAGCCTAATCCATACTGCTGTTTATCTCACAGATAGAGGGAGAAAACAATAACTGGGTATAACGATAAACTACATCCAGCAGCAAGACCTCTGATTGGGAGGCCCGCGGAACCAACTCTCAGTTGCTGTTATCCAAGGTCCACTCTGACCCGGGTTGGTAGCATCTATTAATGACTTAGCTATGGGAAAAGATTTAACCCTCAAACTAGTGTCAAAACAATATGAAAGTATAAAACTACATTTTTATATTAAAAATAAGGGCAATAAATTTTCAGAGTTAAAAATTTACTCATAATATATTTCTGAAAAAAAATATACCATCAATACATTTTTGTAAAAGAAATTACTAATGCTCCCAAGAAAGTTAAATTTCGACATTAAATGACCCATAGTTGATGGGCCACTAAACAAAGAGGGAAAAGCAATGGATCCATGCCTTTCTCAAGAACATTTGTGTAAAAGTAACCGCTGGAGACTAGAACTCGTTTCGGCGATTCTACATTCCACAATGACATCCGTAACTGCAAACATTAACGATAGCTGAAAATATCAGCATGTCTCCCATTAAATAACCCATAATTTTCTCAACATGAAAACTAAACAGATTAAGCGGGATGCAGAATGAAACGTTTGTCTGTATGTATGGCTGGCCACTCTTATCCAAGGATGTCTGCCTAATAAAGTGGCTAGTTAATCCCCGTTGGAGACACCGGCTCAGGCACATTTGTGTTGTTTCAACACTTGTGGTTTATACTGCAACTATGCTGAGCGAACTTAGATACAGTTTCTGTTAGAGGGCGTGTTATCTAGTGTGAACAACAGTTTGAACAAAGCCAGATAGATAGATAGATAGATAGATAGATAGATAGATAGATAGATAGATAGATATAAACACATTAAGATAGATAGATAGATAGATAGATAGATAGATAGATAGATAGATAGATAGATAGATGACTTGTGACTTCGTGTGAGCACCACCATCGATAGCTCCAAAAAGGTCACGTTTATGCAATTTCACTCACAAGGCTTGGATTAATTTTCCAAAAGTGTCTCGAGCTGGGATCGTCTCCTCCACACCGATGATATTAATAAGTCATTTTCCTGACAAATCGATCTTGTTGAGATTTGAATCCAGGCCTCATGGTCAGAAAGCGAACGTTCTAACCCCTCGACTAATCGCCCATCATAAATGCACATACATGAACACTAAATGGACAAATTAAAAAAAAAATGGGGAACGAGATGGCCGAACAATAAAAACTTCGTCAGTGACGACCACAGAATTATATAAGCAGGAGGTGAAAATAATGAAAAAGGACTTAGCGTTATACCGGATAAAGACACAAGGAAATGCGTCATGGGATACTGCCAGATATCTTCAAGAATTCTAGTAGTTAAACTAAGAGGGAGGCCTTTCAATATATTAGTAATTGTGGTATATATACTGACAACACAAAGTACAGAAGAGTCTTCCCAAATATGAAAGGTTGACAGCATGTCTATCAAGAAAAATGAATATATGGTCATCAACAAAAAGAAGACCCCAAAATGCCAACTACTAGTCGGAGAAACTAAAATAAAACAGTAAGGAAATTTAAATACCTGGGAAGTGTTCTGACAGAAGATGGAATATGTGATGTTGAGATTCAAAGACGCATTGGCATTGCCAAAGACGCATTTCAAAAGCTAACAAGAGTACTGAAAGACATGAAATTCTTTGGAAACAAAGAAAAGAGTGTTGGATTACTATGTGATATGTGTCTTTCTGTATGGTAGCGAATGTTGGACGATCTCCTCAAGGATGAAGGAGAGGCTTGAGGCAGCAGAAATGTGGTTTTACAGAAGGATACTGAGGATACCATGGACTGAGCACGTGACTAAAGATAAGTTGTTAGAGAGAATGGAAACGAAGAGAAAATTCATACTTAACATAAGGAACAGACAGATGAGATTCCTAGCACATGTAATGAGGAAGGAGTGTCTGGAGAATTTAATACTCACATGACGGATAGAAGGAAAGTGAGACAGGGAAAAGTAGAGTGAGGCCTACTTGAAAGGTCTGACCAAATGGATGGCGGCGCTGGGGTTTTGGGAGAAATCCCTAGAGGAATAATATTAAGAAGCAAGTAGAAGTCCATTATCGCCTACGTTCTGAAAGGACATGGCACATGAAGAAAAAATACGTATTGATTGGATATTTTATTGCAAATATGAAAATCACCAGAAGAAATAAGCAAACAATTTATTTTAAATAATACAGCTTTTCTTTTATTGAATTCCAACGATTCATTTCAGAGTGAACGTTCGTATCAATTTGTCATTAAAAAGAAAAAATGAACAAATCACTTAACTCACAGACTTGTTCTGATTAAAAATCCATTTCCAAAATGGTCAACCCAAGTGAAGAGAACGCATATTTCTTGATGCAACTTGACGCTACACCGGAGGCTTCGGATTGTTAACGTCGAATTAGGTCATCATATCCGTTGAACGTCTTCATCGTTTATTGAGTAACACAGACACATAGGAATGTTTTATCAAGTTAGAACAGCTTGATGTCATGGCCTGAAGTCTTTATATGAAATTATTTTATTTTTTACTTTAAATGTATTCATTTAATGTCCCCTGTTAATTCAAATTAGTAATGACATTTTGAAATCTCTTAATGTTTCTGGTGGCAAAAGAAGATAGGATCTATGTACTCTTTTTATAAAAGTATTTAACTACGTTAGTTTCTTTCTTTCTATCTATCTATCTATCTATCTATCTATCTATCTATCTATCTATCTATTCCAGTCTTTTTATATCTAATGAGTTTGTTCTCTATCTATCTTGATTAAAAAATAAAAAAATATACTGACTAAACACTGAATCCTGTTACCACAATAATTAAAAATAATAAATAAATTATTCATACAAAACGTTTTATAACTCACTGAAATATTATTATTGTTAATTTTGAAAATTAAATTTAGTCTGTGTAGTGGGACACAGTCAGTTGATAACAATAGGAAAAACTGAATCATTTCCTATATATATTATCTACACTCAACAGCAGTCATTTTTTTTTTATCTAAGTCTAACACCAGATATTTCCTATATTATTAAATCTACAAATTATTTTTAGTCCAAGGTATGACGACAAAAGACATCTGACAGCGATCGAAAGCAATCGGCGTTTTTGAAGAGCGTGAAACACCTGATCCGAGGTGGTAACATCAGTTAGGGCTTTGAGTAAATAGTGAACGCCAAACCAAAAAACAAAATTCTATGGAATTATAAAAATACATTTTTATCGTAAAATTATCAGGAATACATTTTCATAATAAAAATTTACCAGCAATATGTTTTTTAATGCTTCCAAGAAAATTCAAGTTCAGCATTAAATACCCAATAATGAGTTTATATACCACTGAACAAACTAATAAACAAATTATATATTTCAATATATTCTGCAAGGTACATTGGTTTTGAATTCAAAATACTTGTGTTATAAAAGTGGTATAAAGAAGGTAAAATTCTTTATAGTATGACTTAAATATATATGAGTATTATGTAGCTTTGACCATTCATTAGTTTTTATAAAATGTTCATTATTTACACTGTTCTGGCCTTCTTCAGAGGCTAGGGATTTTGAACCAATACCTTTATGTCGATCACTGGGGTATATCATTCTCATTCCATGTGCGATGCCACTTCCAGATGCTATGTAGCTATCTCTATTTAACTAAACTCTCTAAGTTATTTTTTTACCAGATATTGAACTCACAGTTCTTTGGGTCAGGTCACTGGAACTAACCAATGCCTATATCCTTAAGAACATCAGTGTATAAATTTTTGAAACTTATAAACCTAATGTCTCAGTTACATTTTTTATCAGAGCTCATATTGCAATCTTTGAAGCTAATGATTTTCTCTGGCACTCTGTACTACTGGTTCCCATATTCTATTCATTTCTATGCTTGTCGGCTGAGGAGGTTTTTGCGGCCTAGCATATGCGCTGATTTCTTAAGTTTACGTACTTTCCAATGGCGTTCTATATCAGTTTTTCAACTTCATCCCAGATGGCAGTGTTCTCCTTTTTCCTTTCTACCTCCGTCTACGCCTGATTTTTCTATTTTCCCTCTTGCTACGGCCTTGAAAAGTTCTTGCACCCTTACTTTAAGGTTCAATTATCGTCAATTGTAAGGCAATATGCAAGTGAAACAACAGTCAGTACACACGCATAAAAAGAAAGAAAAGTGCGTGTATCATTCCTAAATTTCTATGCAAATAATTTCCTTGTTTAAAGATGGTAATTCCTTTTTGCTCATTCTTCATTTTGTCTACATCCGAATGAAGTGAAATCTTACAAATACAACGACAGAAATACGAGTTCGGTTTCAGCATCTTTACCACTAAGGCAAAGATAATTGGCTTTTAACGGAATCATTTGCGACATTTTCTTTCTCTTTGTGCCGCATCCCCTCAGGATTACAACTTCCTGTCTTGAGTGGTTCTTTTTTTTTACTCTCTTTTCTAAAATTCTTGTTCAGCCATCCATTTACACAAACTCGTCACACACGCACAACGCCGGTTTCTCCAATCTTTCGTATCCTCCATATTTCTCAGGAGGGTTGAGATTTCCAAGCCGCCCTTTTTCTTTAAAAAATCTCAGTATCCTTCTGTAGCATCACATTTCTTCTGTCATCATTTTTTTCCTTATCCGTGAGAAAACTGTTCAACATTTACTGCCATTGGATGAACACCACACAGCAATCAACCGCTCTTTTCTCTGTTTTTAACGCAATTTTTATGGTTCCTCAGGACCTCGCTTAGTTTTTGGAATATACCTTTTGCTTGTCCAATACGTGTTCGGATCTCCGTGACGGATTTTCCATTTTCTATTAAAATATTTATATCTTTTATGTGTGTTGTGGTCCAGTGGATATCGACTCGGAACGAGAAACCGGAGAGCCGAGTTCGAATTCCAGTTGAATTCGTTGCAATCATATACGCGCAAATACCCTTGGGAAAGGTATTAATCCGTCTCTTGGATTGGGTTCTATAGCCTTGGTTAGCAGCCAGTCTACCGCAGAAAGCAATGGTAACCTACTGCGGGATAATCTTCTGCCCAGTCAGTCATGTCTCTTTGGAGGCATGATCGCCCAAGCGTGTATCACGTATGGCACTTAACTGACTGACTTCTTAAAAGAATCTACTCTGAGCTTTGGGTCATTTAAGTCAATGACTTCAAAGAAGTCTTTGATGTGGTCAGATGACATTACAAAATGAAGGTCTCCCATCCCGGTATTCGTATTCACATTAAAATTCAGCGAGTTGGCTGGCGACGTCAGTTGTTGCAGAAATATGCTTCAGAGCAATCAATTTACTACCATTCAATGATCTGAAAAGTAAACTACGCTGCAAACGTCCAGTTACTTCGAATTCTTCTTTTAAAACTTTATGTCGGTAAACCTTTATGGGTTTTTTTCTTCTTTTTAGTGACCACAATCACTAAAATTATTATAAAGACTATAGTTGATCTCCTTGTCTTTCTTTTAAATTCAATTTATTTTAAACCCTTGTACAAATTAATTGAAACAATTGTTTTAGTTTCCTTTCTTTCACCATACGGTCAGTTTTAGACACACTGGAGTGACAGGGTGTAATCGATTTTTATTTTTTACCTCAGATTAGGTCATTTGCAGCGGTGTGCAGTAATATTAATCTAATTTGGGGTGTATGATGAAATTTGTTTGGCCTTTAAAAATAGTGCGTCATACGTGATTGCATCAGACTTTTATGACGGCAATATTCTATTGTTCCGACTGTCTATAAGTTGTCTTACGTCCATTGTTTACGATGGACGTTACTCCAACAAAGTATACGAAAATTTTAACACTGCACGAACACACTAGCAAACCTTACAGAGAGATCGCGGATATTGTTGCTGTCAGCTTTTCAACTGTCACTCGTGTCATAATGGCGAAGAAACAAACTGGATTCATTAATTCACAGCGTAAAAGAAAATGCAGTCGGAAGAGAAAAACAACGCCAGGAGACGACGTATACGTGATCTGGGAAAGTGTGAAAGATCTTAGAAAGACATTATTCGTTTTTGTTTCAATTAATTTGCACAAGGGTGTATTTGTCGCCTGCCTACCAATATTTAATTCAAATCATGTATCTAGACACTGTTCTGTTGTTGATGACCGTCATTTTTTGTCCTTTTGTCTTATAACACCCATCTTACATAATCGAATAGCCTTGGCTCAATAGCTATGCATGGCACCAGTGCGGTAATAAATCAGCATTGATGGGTGGAGGTTTTCAGGGTCAACAGCCAAAACGGAGGGTGACCAAGGATATACTTCAAGATGAAGGACATCAGCTGTAGTTTGACCTGCAGAGGGACGGGCTTCCCTAAGTCTACTTGCCCAAGACACGCTACACATGATTGAGTACTTCTTCAGCTTTCAACAAGTGAAGGTAACCGGACAGAGGCTTCGCTGCGCACTGACCCTACGATCACAACCGTTCATGAGACCGATGACGATCGTTTTTTAACTTATGTTCACGCAATAAAATGCTCAAAAACCACTCAAAGTAGAGGGTTACTGTGTGAGTATATATAAGTGTAAGAAAAATAGAGTTAGGAGTATAGAAAGCTTAAGAAGTATTTAGAAGGAAGAAGAAACCGAATCGTCAACAGATTAGAGATAGATAGATAGATAGATAGATAGATAGATAGATAGATAGATAGATGTGAACAGAATGAGATTGATAGATGTGAACAAGCAGAGATAGATAGATAGATAGATAGATAGATAGATAGATAGATAGATAGATAGATAGATGTGAAAAGAATGAGATAGATGTGAACAGAATGAGATAGATGTGAACAAGCAGAGATAGATAGATAGATAGATAGATAGATAGATGTGAACAGAATGAGATTGATAGATGTGAACAAGCAGAGATAGATAGATAGATAGATAGATAGATAGATAGATAGATAGATAGATAACATGCGTCGTGTACACATTGTCTTTTCTACAGTTGTGATTGTTATATAAATATAATGTGTATTTTTATGTAGTTCAACGCACACAAATGAAAGCTTTTTTTTTGCATTTTTTCTTATTCTCTCCAGGTTGTCGTCAGCTTGAAGGATTTTTTTGTCTTTCCTTTGCTAAATTTTATTTCCGAGCATTTGTCAACACAATGGCAAAACAAGTTAATCTAATTTTTACATTTTATATACAATTCAAAACAAGAAGCCGATAGTTATTTTCCCGACAGTTACAAAGGAGACGATATGATTTATATCTTTGCTGAAAAGCGAGTGTTTGTTTGCTTTTCTTTACCTGCTTTCCTTTTGGTCATTTTATTTTCTTTCTTTTATAACTTGTTTTTGCTCTAATTTCATTTTCTTGATTCTTTTAGTTGCTGGCCACACTTTGATTTTTTTTATGCGCGGCAGTTAGAGTATTTTTGTAAAGTGGGAGTGTTGTTGAATTTGACTTTTCTTTCTTCATTGGAATGTGAGACACAAAAACAGACATGAACAATACAAGACAGCTTGATAGATAAAAATATAATAAGATTTGTATAATATATATATATATATATAGATAGATAGATAGATAGATAGATAGATAGATTTGCGCATTAAGCACTTTTTTGAACGACCGTCTGTTGCTCTAACCAGCACCTCTTTTATTGTTTCTCTCTCTCTCTCTCTCTCTCTCTCTGTATATATATATATATATATATATATATATATATATATTATACTTTAGAACATGTACAAATTACAATCTACTGCAAAGTGTACATTTTGTTTCGACATTGAAAGGACAATGTCTCATTAGGTAGTAAACGCTATTTTTGTAAAGAGATGGACATTTTCTTTCTTACATTGGTAAACTTTTTGTGTCCGAGGTTTCTTATTTTCCCTACTCCCTTTACTTTGCATACAAAAATGTCCTTATTCATTTGTATATATATATATATATATATATATATATATATATATATATATATATATTAGTCACCATATTAAGCCTGGGTTCGTTTCTCGATTTGTCAGGAAGGTGACTTCTTGATGTTATCATTCCAGAGGAGGCGATCTCAGCGTGCGGCACTTTTGGAAAATGCCTGAAAAATCATGCCACGGGTTGACGCAATCCTGGTGAGTGAAATTTGGTAGATGGGCCGTTTTGGGAGATATCGATGCTTGTTCTAGCACTAATTCACAAGTCATCGTGACCGAGAGTTTAATCGCCCTGGCCTTGTTCAGACTGTTGTTTACGGCAGATGACGTGCTTTCTTCCAGAAACTATAATTAAAGTCCGCTCGGCATAGTTACAGTATAAACCATAGTTGGGCTCCGTGAGTGTTGAACAAATACAACTGTGCAAAAAGGGGATTATTTAGTCGCCCTAGTAGACTGCCATACTTGGATAGCCATTTATATATATATATATATATATATATATATATATATATATATATATATATATATATTACGAAAATTAACGAATTTTAACGAAATTTGGTTATAAGCAACCGACAATTTGTAATGAATTATTTTGAACATTATTTTTAACGATACTCGTATTTAAGTAGATATTCTGTTTTTAATTAAACAGTATTTTTATATTTATATCTACCAGCCTGATTATTTACGATAAATTTTCATTACGAAAATGTGTGCTACCCAGACGAGTTTTTATCATGCTTATATACCACAATTTTCGACTTTTACCGCAAACAAGCATATCTGCTCTGAAATGTATCGTAATGTCAACAAATGTAAACATGTTACGGAAATTAACGAATTTTAACGAAACTTGGTTATAAGCAACCGACAATTTGTAATGAATTATTTTGAACATTATTTTTACCGATACTCGTATTTAAGTAGATATTCTGTTTTTAATTAAACAGTATTTTTATATAAAAATACTGTTTAATTAAAAACAGAATATCTACTTAAATACGAGTATCGGTAAAAATAATGTTCAATATATATATATATATATATATATATATATATATATATATATAGATAGATAGATAGATAGATAGACAGATGTAGATTTTGAGTTATGAGGGATAGGTTTCGTCAGACCCGTCACTGTTATACTGTAATTGTGTCAATAGATGTAGTGCTTAGACACAAGCAATGGGTCATGATAGTCATTATATATGCGCCGTAACATTTGGAGAATGCAATGGGTAACTTTTCTTCTTGGCACAGTCTACATATTTTGCCTTTGTTGTAAGAGATGATGCTATTCCCAAACAAAAACGAACTATTGAATGAAAGAACGGAAATTATGACTAAGTGTAACCATACTAAAAAATTACCTCTTAAGTTCATATAACCATGGATGAAAATGTCATAATTCCTTGTAATTTTAAAAATTGCGCATTCAAAAATTCCCTGCCACGTGAGCGCAAAAAAACAAAAAAACGAACAAACACCGTTGCACGAGCGTTCTTAAAAAAATCAAAAAAATAAACGGTAAACGGTAAAATCAGTTATTGAAAATCGCCTGAAGACACCACTCATTATAGAAACATAGGTCATGTCTACAAGTGGAATATATATATATATATATACGCACTCAGAGTGCGATGGGTAAAGTGTCGCTATTTTTATATTTTTTACTTCGTACAGAGAGCTCGAAACAGTTGGACGAGTCTAATGGTGATTCTGAAAGCACAGCAGCTCGGGAAACTCACTCTGATCGTTCTAATAAGTAAAGGACTGTCGAAGTATTTGGTGTGGGCCTTCCAACTGAGCCTCATAAGTAGATAGATAAAATAGACTAACGTAGATAGATAGATAGATAGATAGATAGATAGATAGATAGATAGATAGGTAGGTAGGTAGGTAGGTAGTAATAGACAACCGTAAAAAAATTTACATTTCTGTCAAACATGAGGACATAACAACACTGGAAAAATAACATCCTTTAAAATGACCTGTGAAGAGGCTGAAAGCTCTAAGAAAGTCGAAAATTATAGAACGTTTTTACATTCCTTATCTCCAACAAAAAGGAAACGTGTAAGAATACCGGGAAAAAAAAAATCAAAAATTAATAAAATCTTCCTTTTCGCTTGTTTTTAACGAAACATTTTTAAATGAAAGATTGCTGCCCAAAGATAGATAGATAGATAGATAGATAGATAGATAGATAGATATGAACAGAATGAGATAGATAGATAGATAGATAGATAGATAGATAGATAGATAGATAGATATGAACAGAATGAGATAGATAGATAGATAGATAGATAGAGAGATAGATAGATAGATAGATAGATAGATAGATAGATATGAACAGAATGAGATAGATAGATAGATAGATAGATAGATAGATAGATAGATATGAATAGAATGAGATAGATAGATAGATAGATAGATAGATAGATATGAACAGAATGAGATAGATAGATAGATAGATAGATAGATAGATAGATAGATATGAACAGAATGAGATAGATAGATAGATAGATATGAACAGAATGAGATAGATAGATAGATAGATAGATAGATAGATAGATATGAATAGAATGAGATAGATAGATAGATAGATAGATAGATAGATAGATAGATAGATAGATAGATAGATATGAATAGAATGAGATAGATAGATAGATAGATAGATAGATAGATAGATAGATAGATAGATAGATAGATAGATAGATTTTATTAAGTTTTCGTTCTTTAGGCCTTTCTTCTCATTTCCTCAATTTTTTGACATTTTCACTATCTTCCCGATTTATTCGTTCTTCTTCCTTTTGATTTTTGCATTTGTTCATTCATTCTTCGTTATTTTGTCAAACACGTTTGTATCTTTACACAGAATTTATAGTATTCATAGATTATTAAAAAAAAAAAGAATTCGTGGCAGGACACGATCGACTACAGGACATTAAATAACTTTGTTTGGGGTAGGAAATAATAGCTGCTTCCTGTTTTTGGTATCTTATAACATCAAGTTTTATTTCTTTATTCTAAAAAATCTTTGTATGCACGTGCCTTTTATTCTCGTGTCAGTCAAACAAAAAGGGGTTTAATACTTAAAACGTAAAAGACAAAAAAAAAGAAGAAAGTAGAAAGAAAGAATGAAAACGAAAGAAAGACAAACAAAAGAAAGAAAGAAAGAAAGAAAGAAGAGAAAGATAGTAAGAAAGGAAAGGAAAAAAAGAAAAATGTAAAGAAGGTGAGAAAGAAGAAAATGTAATGAAGGACGAGGAAACAGTAAAAATATAAAGACAAAAGTTTAATACTTTCTCTTTGATTTAACTTCTTCAGGATTCTGATTGATTTTTCGGCATTGGAGCAATTTGACAACAGAAAAAATATTGCCGTCAGCTGCAAACCATACAGACCAGGAAATTCCAGTAAAAAGACAAAAAAAAAAAAAAAAAGAAATGTTTGTTGGAGAGGAAAATTAAACTCCCAAACACATTCATATTTTTCGTCAGAAAGAGGACGTTTTGGAAGATCGCTTTCTTCCCGGAAGTCTGCTTCCACTACGAAAAACCAATCAGAACCCATGAACGTACAAGACTTCGAATTTCTAACCGCGTGTTCTGATTGGCTGACTATGAATTAGCCTGGAGGCTAACGTTCGTGCGTAATTACATAAAATCATTCGATGGCAAGATTTGATTGAAAAAACAAAATAGCTTTCGTAGTTATAGAAGAGCAGTGTGATTAATTCTACCATTGTAATGTCAACTGGATTCTCTCCCCTATCTTTTGATGCCTCGTAATATATTTGGCTTTTAGACAAAAATAATATATGTCCATTTAGTATTTTTATTTTAGTACAAATTTCACCAAGAGGAACACAAAAGGCGTTTTTTTTTCTTTGCTTTATTAATTTTTAGAAAATCACCTCTAAATGTTGTTTCCAAATCGATACTGACCCGTGATGACAGAACCTGTTAGGGTCCCAGCTATGGGTAAATAGTGAACCCCCAAACAAAAACATTGAAATTATAAAAATGCGTTTATATAATAAAAATATCAACAATACATTTTAAAACCAAATAACAAAGATATATATTTATAGTAAAATTGACAACAATACATTTTAAAGCAGAATTACCAACAATCTATTTTACAGCAAAATGACCAACAATACAGTCTATAGCAAAAATACCAAGAATACATTTTATAACAAAATGAACAACAATACATTTTTATACAAAATGACCAACAATACATTTAATACAAAATGACCAACAATAAATTTTATAGGAAAATGACAAAATACATTTTATGACAAAATGACCAACAAATTCTTTCATAACAAAATGACAGAATACATTTTATAGAAAAATGACAAAATACAGTTTATAGCAAAATGACCAACAATACTGTTTATAACAAAAATACCAACAATACATTTTATAACAAAATGGTCAACAATACATTTTATAGCAAATTGACCAACAATACAGTTTATAGCAAAAATACTAACAATACATTTTATAGTAAAAAGACTAACGATACATTTTATCTGTAGTTGAAGCCATAAAAATGTTTAAAATATTTCGATTAAATAACCTATAGTGATTCATATGCCGCTAAACAAAATCAGCAGTCTAAACAACCAAGGTGAAAGAATTCTTTAAGGTCATTAATCCGCAATAATATCCTTCAATTTTTTTAAAAGATCAAACTGCATTTCAAAGTATATCCTCAACAAAAATACATAACACCACCTTTAGTAATCATGTCCACAAGAACATGTAGAAGCACAAAAGCTGAGTATTATCTACCATGTATTAAATTGTGAAAATAGAATAACATATACCATATTTTTACAGCTGGAAGTTCACAAAAGAATTAAATTTTGGCATTGGATGATTGGATGATTTTCAGATAAAAACTATCCTAAGAATTCTTGGAGTTGGGAAGAAATATATGGTTTATGTTGTTTCTCTTAGCTGCAAACGACCAGAAAGAATTTCCGCTTCCATAAAGTAGGGGATTTTTAAAATAAGATAACTTGTCGGTGCAGAATGCAGAATCGCCGAACCTAGTTCGAATTCTGGCCTAGTCTATGGCGTTCATTAAACACAATAGCTTTCTAGAATCTTATCTTTTTACCCTTCCGAGCTATGGGTTAAATATCAAAGTTAACAGGTTTCTCTAACTTTTATAATGGTCTTAATTTGGTTTAGTTCTTTTTGTTTTACGGCATGTCACCCACAATGTTTTAATTAATGCCAAGATTTTTTAGGACAGGATCATATAAATAGAATATGTATTCATTGACGTACTTTTGTAAAGAGGATTTTGTCATGGCAATTCAATAAAGGAACGTGTGGATAGCCATGACTGTATACATCCTGAAAGAAGACGGTTTTAAAAAGAAAATTATGAGGGGTGGGGAAGAAAGTGCTTCCTCCCATAAGCATGGACCAGATGATTCTCCCGGAGAGTAATACACTCCGCCTCCTCGGACTTACCCTGTCCTCAGACCTCAAATGGAAGCACTATATTGAATCCATAGCAAAATCTACTGCTAAGAAGATTGGGTCACTATGTCGATCCAGGATGTTTTTTCCACCTGAATCCATCCTGCATATATACAAGTCAACCATCCGTCCGTGCATGGAGTACTGCTGCCATTTATGGTCAGGTGCCCCTGCCGTTCTCCTCAGTGTTCTTGACAAGCTCCAAAGGAGAGTCTGTAATGTGATAGGTACTGATCTGGCGACTCGTCTGCAGCCACTTTCCCATCGTCGAAATGTGGCCTCCCTCTGTCTCTTCTATAAATAATTTCATGGCTTCTGCTCGGATGAGCTTAAGTCACTGATGCCTCCTCAACAGGTGTTTACCCGTTCAACCAGACTGGCAACTGGGTCCCACCCATTCACAGTCAGGTTAGCCAAACGCAGACGACAATTCTACTTCTGCAGCTTCCTCTCTCGCACTTCCCGCCTGTGGAACTCACTCCCGTATTCTTGCTTTCCTGACGGCTACGACCTCCAGAAATTTAAAAGCAAAGTTAATACTCACCTACTAACCACTGGCCTCTAGCTCTATCCCCTCCCCTGTATAACCTTCCCTTTCTCTCCACCTATGTATCTGTCATTGCACCTGCTTTCTCAGCTTTCTATTGTTCCTTTCTAACTAGCTTGTACTCATCACTCTTTTCTAATTAATCTTTTTACATTTATGTAACCCCCTGCACATCAGTGGCGTTTCTGCCTTGCTCGGGGTGAAATGATTAAAAAAAAAAAAATGTCAGAACGGCGAGGAAGAGAAATAAAAACGCAGAGAGTTGATAAAACTCACAACGATTTCACGCACTGGATGAACTCGTCTGAACCAGCAACCGGTTAGTGCCAACGAACAGCAGTTTGTTTTCAATTTCAAAGAACCAAGAACTATATGACGCCATGAGAGAGTTTCACTCAGATAAGAAATTATACGGTACCCCCGGCACTTCGTTTCCTCTCTTTTTTTCTCTGTCACGCATGCACGTATGTACAAATGAACACACACACACGTCCGCGTACTCACACACGGGTATATATAAACATATATCCTTTAGTATACATACATGCGTTCTTATATGTAGAAGTATTCTGCATGATTAAATTCTAAAGATAAAAAATTCTGCAACGATGCTTTATCCCATCATGACGTAGGAGAACATGGCTCTCCACGGATGCTTATTTTCTTTATTGTTATTGTCAGGATATCTTGGGAATGCTAATGGAGTGATTTTTTTTATGTGTGTGTGTTGACTATTGAATTCAGACTAATCTTTCACATCGCCTGGTTTACATTCAAAGCTAGAGATCCCAGTCTACTCGACTATTTAACCCATATAAAAGCGGAGAATAGATGGATTTATGCCTTTTCCAAGGGCATTTGTGCGAATCTGAACATCATAGATTTGGCCGGAATTTGAATTCCTCTCGTCGGTCCCAGTTTCATCGCTGAAAACCGTAACATTAACAGCACTATGAAAATAAACAAAAAAAGCAGCACTATATAAAGCCCCCAAAAACAGCGCCATGAAAAACAAAAACTCCCAAAACAGCTCTGTGAAAACCACCCCAAAAGAGCACTATAAAACCTCACTGAAACAGCGCTATGACCCCTATCCAAAAAGAACTGCGTTATGAAGACCTCAAAACAGAGCTATGAAAAAAAAAAAACAACAACCCAAAAACATCGCAATAAACCGCCGCAAAACATTACTATGAAAACTGTGCTGTGAAAAGCGCCCAAAACTGCGCTATGAAAACCCCCACGTAAACCAGCGCTTTGAACCCCCTCAGAACAGTTCTTTCAAAAATGGTTATGAAAAAAGGAAACAAAAAGAGTGCTAAGAAAAACGCCTAAAAACACCGCCATGAAAGAAAAATAGAGCGTTATGAAAAATTAAAAAAAAAACAGCGCTATGAGACAAAAAGAAACCCAAAATAGTATCATTTTAAAAAAATATTAAAAAATAAACAAAAACAAAAACAAAAAACAGATACAAGGAACGGTCTAATTAACACGAGTCATAGCATTTTATGTTTGTATTTATTTAAATTGCCCCACAAAATCCACCCTCATAAGAGAAAAAAATGAAAGCGGAAGGTACTGGAATAATTATAAAAGATATTTTGGTTTAAAAGATCAATTATTTTTGAATATCAATCCCCTTTCATTTGTATTTCTTTACTATTTATCGAAACATAGAGATCGCCTTTCTACAATCGTTAATTAGCAGCACAGAATGAAAATAAAATGTATCTGCCGTATACCGAGTAAGCGCAGCCATTCTATCAATATAGAGTGTATAACCGAATTAAAACTGGTAAAAAAAATCAATAGATTTAAGTCGTCGGACCACACAAATGTCAAATTCAAATTTCCACATTGGTATTTATTGACAAGCCAGCAAGATTGTTTCAAAAGCAGACAACCATTTCTGTGCCATATGCTAAAAAATGAATGCTCACATCCAGGAAAATGATTAACAATCCCTCTTAAAAATCAACATTAAAAATTGGGAAGTATATTTATTGACCAATATAACTTTTAAATCTATTAAATTTATCTTTTGACTTCCTGTGATCCGAAATTTTCCTATAAATAGCGTAACTTTAATAAATAAACTAGTATTTAGCATAATTCGACCAGCCTGTGAATAACAGTAATTCCTTAATTTTCGACTCCGGAAAATAAATAAATTGAATGCTAAATTCCCTTTACTGAATTAGTCAGTCAGTTAATTGTCATACGTGATACACACTTGGGCAATCCTGTCTCTTTCGAGACATGACTAACTAGGTAGACGATTTTCCCGCATTAGGTTGCCATTTCTTTCTGCGGTAGCTGATTTGCCTGACAGTTTATTCCTTCTGATACCACACACTATGCACACAGAACAGAACGTGGCTTTTGCCTATTTTTTTAATCGTTTCACCAGAAGCAAGGCGGTACCGCCACTGATGCGCAGGGAGCTACATAAGAGAGTAAAAGTTTAGGCAGGAGGAGAGTGAAGAGAAAGACGAACCAGTTACAGGGGGTGTTCGAGAAAGGGCAAGAGAAAGATGGGAACACAGGTGTGAAGACAGTTGCGAAGGTAGAGAGACAGAAAAAGAATAAGATGTACGAGGTGATGTAGAAAGAACTGGAGTCAGGTGGATAAGAGATAGGTATTGATATTGCATTTAAATTCCTGGAGGTTGTAGCCGTCAGGAAAGTAAGTGTACGGAAGGGAGTTCTACAGGCGGGAAGTGCGAGAAAAGAAGCTGATGGAGTAGAATTGTCGGCTGCATTTGGTTGATCTAATGTGTGGGACCTTGTTGCCAGTCTGGTTGCACGAGTAAATTCTTGAGGAAGGGGTACCAGTGACCTAAGTTCGTCGGCGCAAAAGCCATGAAAATATTTGTAGAAGAGAAAGAGGGAAGCCATGTCTCATCGGTAAGACAGTGTTTGGAATCGAGCTGCCAGGTCGGGACCTATCACATTACAGATTCTCCTTTGGAGCCTTTCGAGAACCCTGAGACGAACAGTAGGGGCGCCTGACCAGATATGCACGAATTCCATGCACGGTTTTCGCGTGACAATCACACACATACGCTCCTCTCTGTATTAACACTATTCACTTTTTTCTATTCTAAAGAAAATAAAATCCTTATAGACCTTGGTTGCGTTTATTTTCCTAAACAAAATTTTTGGTGCATTTTTGGTTCATTAAAAATTAAATCCATTAATTTCAAAAATAATATATGTGAAGGAGATATCAGTCAGTCAGTAGATACACGCTTTGGCGATCATGTATCGAAAGAAAATTTTCCAGCAGTAGTTTGCTCTTTCTTTCTCCGGTAGACTGGTTCCCAACCAAGGCTATGGAACCCAACCCATAAATGGAGGGAGAAGAAATGTATCAATACGAATGGTATTTGCTCATAAGTGAATGCAGCGAATTCAACTGGAATTTGAACTCGGCTCTCATCCACAGCACCCATTACACCACAGCGCACATCTATTAATATAATACTGCATTTAAATTCATAAAGTCTGAGTACCATAGCGGAAAGTTCATCAGAACAATTATCATGAAAGTATTTATAGAAAAGGCACAGGGAAACTATGTTACGACGATGGGGAAACTGACAAAAGCTGAGATGCTAGGTCAGGATTAATAAAATTGCAGGTTCTGTTTTGGATTTTATCAAGACTTTCTAAATATTTAGCAAGAGCAGCAGACAGGATGTGGCAGTAATAGTCAAAACAAGAACAAATGGTAGATTCTGAAGAAAAGGATTGGCTTGCACGACACAGTGAAGCAAGTCTTGGAAAAAGAATTTTAAAACATGATTCTCTCTTTTTATCCTTATCTAATTATCACAGTATCTTTTCGTTTTCGTCTGAATGTCTTTGCTACATTCTTTCACATTGGCAGAAGACCACGCATGCGTACAAAAGCATTATTGCTTCATTGTTCGGGTGCATTTCCCGCCTCAAAATTTGTGTCATTATCGACACAGAGATGTCCTATCAGAAAATATCCACATTTCTACCATTATTTTTTGTTTTTTTTATTTCCTTTTCATGAAATTAGTTTCTCTTCCTTCCTATTTCTTTTTATATTATACATCACTTAACTCTCTCTGAATTTTATTCACAGACGTTTTTTGATTCTTTCATATAATTTTTCTCTTTTACCTTCGTACTTTTTTCTTATTTTTGTTCTTCATTTGCCCGTTTCAGGCAGTTGGCAACAAACATAATCAAAGAATAATATATATATATATATATATATATATATATATATAAACTAGCGCGGAAATGTGTTCAACAGTTCAAAATCTATTACAATGTGTCAGTCTATTTCTACTCACATGAAATACCAAAACGATTTTAAGGTGAATTTTCTTTCTTTATTTTTATTCCCCTTTATTATATTTCTTTTAAAGTTTAATTCGAAGTAATTTTTTTCTTTTCCTTTGTTTTATAAATCTTTCATCTTTTTCTTTTTTTCTCGCCTCGATGTTACTGCGTAAAATAAAAATGATCGATATTTGTGACGTCATTTGGAAAGTCCTTTCAACATTTCCGTTTTAACTGGGACAGAACGACCTACTTAACTCGAAAAGAGAAGCAGCACACGGGAAAATAATCAAAGTTCTTAAATATCTTTTACTAAGTTGAAGTAATAGCATCAATAATAAGGTCAGTAACCGTGGTTTCTCACCAGATCTATTCAACACTTTTTTTTTTAATCATATCACCCCAAGCAAGGCGATAACGCCACTGATGCGCATGGGGCTACTTAAGAGTAAAAAGAATGAAAAAGAGAAAGCCGGAAACTACATCCTAAACAGGGAACAAGGGATGGGCCTCTTCACCTGTTCAATAGACGTGGGTGGAGTGTGAACCGGGTGAGGCAGTTCTGAGAGAACTAGATGTCTTGCGAGAATTCGTCATTGGCGCCCGCAATCTGAACAATATAAGATACGCATATTGATGCTGTTTCAGACATGGAAGGGAAACTACAAGACTTCCTGTAGAAGGTGGCTACAGAAAGCAGAAAGAAAGGAATACATATAAACTATAAGAAAACTGAATGCATGGTCGTTAGTAAAAAGAGGAGCCTAAAATGCTAGCTACAGGTCGGCGATACTAAACTCGAGCAGGTACAGAAATTTAAGTACCTCAGAAGTGTTTTAACAGAGGACTGAAAATGCGACACAAAAATCCGAAGGCGTATTGGCATGGCCAAGGATGCATTGAAAACCTGATTAGGATATTGAGAGACAGGAAAATTTATTTGGAAACAAAGGAGAGAGTACTAGATTTTTATGTGATGTCTGTCCTTCAATATGGCACTAAATGCTGGACAATCTCATCAAGGATGAAGAAAAGACTTGAAACAACCGTAATGTGGTTATGCAGAAGGATGCTGAAGATACCAAGGAAATAATGCGTTAGCAACGACGATGTCTTCGAGAGGATGGAAACGAAATGAAAACTTATACAGAAAGCGACAAAGAGATAAGAGAAATTTATCAGGAAGAGAGAACTGAAATTTCAGGGCGATGAAATTAGGATGGCGGACTGGGAGAATCTGATACTCACAGAACGAATAAAGGGAAAAAGAGAGAGGTAAAAGTAACGCATGAAATACTTGATGGGCTTGAGTAAATGGATGGCAGAGCAGAGTTTGGGAGAAGTAACAAGAGAAAGGGCGTTAAGAACTACAAGGGATAAGGAGATATGGAAGGCCATGACCGCCTACGTCCTGAACGGGCACGGCACATAGAAGTTATAACTAACTAACCAGTATTGAGAAGAAGTTGATTCCTACCTATTCAGAATTTGATAAACATTAAATTATAATGTGGGCATAAAATCAGGGATCAATTCTATATTATAATCCATATATATACTGATCCCTCACTTTGTGGCCACGCTAGTTTCTATATATATATATATATTCTAGATTTACGGGCATGAGTAAATGGATAAAAGAGCAGGGTTTAGGAAGAGTGTGTGTTGTGGTGCAGTGGATATCGGCTCGGAACGAGAAATCGGGGAGCCGAGTTCGAATTCCAGTTTAATTCATTGCATTCACTTACGCGCAAATACCCTTGGGAAAGGTATTAATCCGTCTGTTCCTTCTAGTTATGGGTTAAATAACAGGACAGATTGGGTTCTATAGCCTTGGTTGGCAACCAGTCTACCGCAGAAAGCAATGGCAATCTACTGCGGGATAATCTTCTGCCCAGTCAGTCATGTCTCTTTCGAGACATGATCGCCCAAGCGTGTTTCATGTATGGCACTTAACTGACTGACTGACAGGTGTTAAGAGCTACAAAAGATATAGAGATGTGGAAGGCTATGATCGCCTACGTACTGAAAGAAGAAGAAGAAGAAGAAGAAGAAGAAGAAGAAGAAGAAGAAAACTTAGTCCGTTTAAGCCGTTGGAGATGTGAAAATATAAATTCTTACTTTATGAAGATAGATTTTTCTCATACAGGTATACCTCACCTTACGTCGATAATTTCGTACAAAATAGGCGACTTACGATATGAATATCCTTCTATTGTTAAACGAGTCGCTTCTTAGTTAACTCAATAGTACACTCTTTAAAGACAGGCTAACTACAAATATACACGAGTAACAAATGTAAAAACTTTTTTAAAATTTAATAACTCAAAACAAAGGATTTACGGACATGCGTTTATATGGATTTTTATCCTTGTTTTGGGATGAGGAACTCTCTCCCAATTTTGTGTAAGTATATTTGATACATCCTATCTATCTATCTATCTATCTATCTATCTATCTATCTATCTATCTATCTATCTCTCTCTCTCTCTCTATATATATATATATATATATATATATTATAAATTATGTTTTAGAACATGCACATAATTTTTTATATATGTCCTCGCTCTATACGTCATATATCGAGCACTGTTTTAAATTAATGTTTTGGACGGGAAAAAAATGTTTCTTTTCTCTCCTTGTTCTGTATTCACTCGGATATATATATATATATATATATATATATATATATATATATGACATGATGGGTAAATTGCCGAAATTCCAATAAGCAAGTATAAGAAGTGTTTGGGTAAGAAATTTAAGTGTTTTGGAAATCTAATAGCGTCAAGTTGCACGACCGTGGTGGCCAATTGATATCACTGTTTAGAGAGATGATGCGACCTGGGAAATTCTCATTTAATAAAGCAAAATGTATTTCTGATTGAACGTTCATATTCGTAATAGGCTTCGATAACTTTAACACAAAGTACTATTACTAATCTTTCCATTGTTAAAACTAAATAGATACATAGCAAAACAACAATCCCAAACTTAAAAGAGGAATTTACCCTGTCAACAGCTAAGATTGCTAAAAATATATTGGCGAAACCCCAAGAAGTTTAAACAAAACGAAAGACATTAAAAAAACAACACACGGATCGCATTTGTTGTTCATAATAACGAAACTTACCACTATTTTGACATAGAATGTTACTCTGAAATTCGGATTTGAGCAAAACTGTTGCTATAAAAATAATTTTCTAGTCGTAAATGAGGTCTGATCGTAAGTGTTGCTATAATGATTATATTAGCAATCAGAAAAAAAATCATAATTTTAGGGACTCATGAGGAGAAAGGAAGGCTTGGAAAATTAAGCACTCTCATTGAGTCTCAAAGGCAAGAGCAACAAGGAATAGTAAATGGTAAGTGTATGACTTTTAAAAACAAGTATTGCTGAATGTAACATAAGGCAGGGAGTTGTAGAGAATGATTGAAAGAATTTAGTAAACAAAGAAGCCAAGATAATTGCTGTAGAAGAACTTCGTGTTGAATAACGCACTATTTAGTACTTATGCAGCACCAATTAAGGATTAAGCTCATTACGATAACTTACATGCCATGTCTACAAGCATTTGTTATTAAAAAAAAAATTGGAAAAAATTGTTAAAACGATAGAATTTAGCGCATAATTAAGAAGCGAGAATTGTTAAACGCATGAAAGTAATTGCTCTTGGCATAATGGAACACTGCATTTGTAAATATAAATTGTTGAAGAGAGATTTTTTGTGATTGAAAATTAAGAAGAAGATGGCGGAAAAAAATAGAAATCGAAGTTCCACCTCAAAAATGGTTTTCAGTCGAATAATAAGAAAGAAACTGAACGGATTTGCTTTTGTCTTGTTCGATATTTCTTTTAAATGAATTTCTTGAAAATGGCGCTCTTTTTAAAAAAAACATCTGCGGTTCATAGACCTTATATTCCTATCTCGCCGGATTACCTCCCCTGCCTCTTCTCTCTACGCTATTTGCATTTCTCTCTCCCTTTTTCTCTCTCTTTGCTTCTCAATATCCGATAAACGCAAAAAAAAAAAAAAATACACAACAGAAAGGAAATAAACGGAAAAGAAAGAAAAAATAGTAAGAGATTCTTTTTGTCTTGCTTTTTTACTATTTTATTTTTGGCGTGTGTTTTACTTCTGACGATAATACGCTATTTGTTAAATAAGTATTTTTTCGCTAATGATCTTCCCACGTTTTGTCATCAACTTCAGTCAGTGACGGAGAGAAGCGAAGAGACTCAAGCCTTCTCATATCGGTAACCGCGACATCTTCAGTCAGCTTGAATAGCGATATCACTAAGACATTCGAACTAACTTCTTCAGCAAACACGTCGCTCTCTCGTAAGCCATTAAACATGTCGCTGATGCTTGTGGTATCGTCGCAACGCATTCATTCATATCCCAACTTCATCAAACAAATAGATTCGCAAATACTTCACACAGCCACTCTACAATAAATGTGCCAGGCATTTAAAGTTTAGCTATTCGACAAGTAGAGCAAATCATTTAAAACACCCACAAGATATTCAGTGTTAAAATACAGAACAGAAGACTTTCAGATCTCTTAAGAATTGGATTTCGCAAGCAAGTCTAAACGAAGTTCGCTGTTTGTACCAGGTTCTTAAAGAATAATGTTTGTAGTGATTATTTTATTTAGATTTTGGATTGAGAGAAAATGGTGGATGTTTTGACATCCCAACTATTGTCCAAATCTGTCTCTTATACGTAAATCTAGAAGTCACTTAGTACTGGAATATTGATCATTTATATTTGTGTTTTTAAGCATTTACATGATTCTGGGATAAGTAAATATTGGTCATTCATATTTGACTATACAGATTTACATTTATTTCGGAGATTGATAAATATTAGAAGTTTATATCTGAGTCTATAATCATATATATATATATATATATATATATATATATATATATATATATATATATATATATCAGAAAAATTAAGGTAGACACGTTATTTCATGGTAGATCGGAAGTGTACACCTATTTCAGGCGCACCATCATCAGCTTCCGTCTTTTTTGTACAAAGGATTTTACACGAATTCGTGTAAAATCCTTTGTACAAAAAAGACGGAAGCTGATGATGGTGCGCCTGAAATAGGCCCAAACTTCCGATCTACCATGAAATAACATGTCTGCCTTAATTTTTCTTATATTTACTCTATATGTATTTAGAGCTCTCTTAGAGAGTTATTCTACCACTGTATGTACAGGATACTCCTTTGGATTCTTCTATATCTACACCGCATGCTGATATATATATATATATGTATTGTCATTTAGAAATAGTTCAATATTAGTTGTTTATGTTTGAATATATAAGCCTTTACTTGGTTTGGGGATAGGTATACATTGGGAGTTTATATTTGTGCCTGCAAGAAATTATTAGGTTTAGCGATTGATAAATATTGGAAGTTTATATTTGTACCTGTAAGCAATTATTAGGTTTGTGGATTGATAAATATTGGAAGTTATATTTGAGTCTACAAGCATTTACTTGGTTTGCGGATAGATAGATATTAGAAGTTTATATGTGAGTCTATAAGCATTTACTTGGTTCATGAATAGGCAAATGCTGATCAATTATATCTCAGTTTGGAGGTATTTAGTTGGTGCAAATAGAATGAAAATTGATCTATTATGTTTCAGTCTATACTAATTTACTTTGTTAGAGAGTAGGTAAATATTACTCATTTGTATTTGTATATATATGCACTTATTTGTCTTGGAATTACCTAAATATCGATCGTTTAGATCTGAGTCTGTAAGTATTTACATGGTTATTGATTAAATAAACAGCCGTCGTTAATATTTAAGGTTTACATACAGTTCGGCGATAGGTAAATATTGAACGTTTATATTTGAGTCTGTATGTGTTTATTTTGAAGGTGGTCTCTTTTTCTTTTTGTTAATCAACGACAAGGAATGCAATCGTTATATTCGATTCCACGCCGACAGAAGAGGTAAGATTTGGTCTCAGTTTAGGAGCCATTCTTTTTTTAAATAAGACATTTTTTTTTCAAATGGTGAATTTTATTTGAACTGACCGTCCTCTCATCGCCACTTCTCTGGAAGACTCAACCTTAAACAAAACTTTGTAAAATATCCGAGATCTATAATTAAAGAAAGTTACATTAGATTTATCCGAGCAATGAATAAAACTGTTTTTTATTCTCCATTAAATCTTCTCCTATATAAAAAATATTAAGATTTTTGTTCGGTGTTTATGTTTGATTTATGCTTTTGGAAGTCACCATTCGGTACAAAGCCTACTTAGTTTGGTTTGTTTGCTTAACGGTATATAAAGTCCTTATCGGTTATTTAATTCCGATATTTTATTTTCTTGTGAGTTTTGGTATATAGCCACACTGATGAGCTGTGATACAGCGAAACTGGCTTGCATGTGCATCACTAATAAATTATGATCTCATTATGATTGAGCTGTCTAGAGAGAAAAATTTTAAAAACATTACCACTTCTGCGATCTATGCGTTACTCTTAAGGAATGGGTTGAGTTTTCCCGGTGGTTAGCGTGTGTATACACTGCAGATATATAAGACGTTAAAATGGCCTCCTCTCTCCTGGCTGGAAGCAAGTTGATGTCTAGCCACACTGATGAGCTGTGATACAGCAAAACAGGCTTGTATGTAGATGACTAATATATATATATATATATATATATATATATATATATATATATATTATGAAATTATACGTAAATTTACGAAATTGGTATTAAGTTAAATTTGTTTAAACATTATTTTTAATGGATACTTGTATTTGAGTGGATAGTATATTTTTTCTATAATTAATCTGTTTATATATATATATATATATATATATATATATATATAGTCTTTTTTCCCCAATAATGTATTGCTCGCAGATTTTTATTCTTTTACTCTGAAAAATGTATTTCTTGGAATATTTTCAAATATAATTTTATATTTTCAGGTTTTGACTTCAGTTTGAGTGTTCAGAATTTTCTCATAATTGGGAACATAGCAGGTGCTACCACCCTTGATCAGGGTGGACCTGCGAACAACAGAAATAATGAGGTAGTTCCACGCTCCCCAAAATCTCCCGATCAGAAGCCTTGCAGCTGGATGTAGTCTGTTTTCCCATAGCTGGAACCCTAACACTAACTACCATATTCAGTCGGAGTGGACTTAGGTACAACAACAATTAGGTGTTAGTTCCACACTCCTTGCAGCCGCATGTAGTCTATTTTTCCATATCTGGAACCTTAACATGGATTACCATCTCCAGTCGGGGTGGATTTGGGAACAACAACAATTAAAATTTCCACGCTCCTCAAAATCTCACGATATTGCTGCCGGATATAGTCTATTTTTCCATAGCTGGAACCCTAACCAACCCAAGTCGGGTATATCTGGGAACAACAACAGTTAAGAGGTAGTTACACGGTTCTCAAACCCTCTCGGTCAGATGTATTGCTGTCCGATGTAGTCTATTTGCCCAGAACTTTAACCCTAACAGTAACTACCATCCCCAGTCGAGGTAGACCTAGGAACAACAACAATTAAGTGTTAGTTCCACTCTCCTCAAAATATTCCGATCAGAGGCCTTGCAGTCTATTTTTCCATAGTTGTAACCCTAACAGTTGCTACCATTCCCAGTCGGGGTGGACGTAGCAGTAACAACAATTAAGTGTTAGTTCTACGCTCCTCAAAATATTCCGATCAGAGGCCTTGCAGTCTATTTTTCCATAGTTGTAACCCTAACAGTTGCTACCATTCCCAGTCGGGGTGGACATAGCAGTAACAACAATTAAGTGTTAGTTCCACTCTCCTCAAAATGCTCCGATCAGAGGCCTTGCAGTCTATTTTTCCATAGTTGTAACCCTAACAGTTGCTACCATTCCCAGTCGGGGTGGACGTAGCAGTAACAACAATTAAGTGTTAGTTCTACGCTCCTCAAAACATTCCGATCAGAGGCCTTGCAGTCTATTTTTCCATAGTTGTAACCCTAACAGTTGCTACCATTCCCAGTCGGGGTGGACGTAGCAGTAACAACAATTAAGTGTTAGTTCCACTCTCCTCAAAATGCTCCGATCAGAGGCCTTGCAGTCTATTTTTCCATAGTTGTAACCCTAACAGTTGCTACCATTCCCAGTCGGGGTGGACGTAGCAGTAACAACAATTAAGTGTTAGTTCTACGCTCCTCAAAACATTCCGATCAGAGGCCTTGCAGTCTATTTTTCCATAGTTGTAACCCTAACAGTTGCTACCATTCCCAGTCGGGGTGGACGTAGCAGTAACAACAATTAAGTGTTAGTTCCACTCTCCTCAAAATGTTCCGATCAGAGGCCTTGCAGTCTATTTTTCCATAGTTGTAAACCTAACAGTTGCTACCATTCCCAGTCGGGGTGGACATAGCAGTAACAACAATTAAGTGTTAGTTCTACGCTCCTCAAAATATTCCGATCAGAGGCCTTGCAGTCTATTTTTCCATAGTTGTAAACCTAACAGTTGTTACCATTCCCAGTCGGGGTGGACATAGCAGTAACAACAATTAAGTGTTAGTTCCACGCTCCTCAAAATATTCCGATCAGAGGCCTTGCAGTCTATTTATCCATAGTTGTAACCATAACAGTTGCTACCATTCCCATTCGGGGTCGACGTAGCAGTAACAACAATTAAGTGTTAGTTCTACGCTCCTCAAAACATTCCAATCAGAGGCCTTGCACTCTATTTTTCCATAGTTGTAACCCTAACAGTTGCTACCATTCACAGTCGGGGTGGACGTAGCAGTAACAACAATTAAGTGTTAGTTCCACTCTCCTCAAAATGTTCCGATCAGAGGCCTTGCAGTCTATTTTTCCACAGTTGTAACCCTAACAGTTGCTACCATTCCCAGTCGGGGTGGACATAGCAGTAACAACAATTAAGTGTTAGTTCCACTCTCCTCAAAATGTTCCGATCAGAGGCCTTGCAGTCTATTTTTCCATAGTTGTAAACCTAACAGTTGCTACCATTCCCAGTCGGGGTGGAGATAGCAGTAACAACAATTAAGTGTTAGTTCTACGCTCCTCAAAATATTCCGATCAGAGGCCTTGCAGTCTATTTTTCCATAGTTGTAAACCTAACAGTTGTTACCATTCCCAGTCTGGGTGGACATAGCAGTAACAACAATTAAGTGTTAGTTCCACGCTCCTCAAAATATTCCGATCAGAGGCCTTGCAGTCTATTTTTCCATAGTTGTAACCCTAACAGTTGCTACCATTCACAGTCGGGGTGGACGTAGCAGTAACAACAATTAAGTGTTAGTTCCACTCTCCTCAAAATGTTCCGATCAGAGGCCTTGCAGTCTATTTTTCCACAGTTGTAACCCTAACAGTTGCTACCATTCCCAGTCGGGGTGGACATAGCAGTAACAACAATTAAGTGTTAGTTCCACTCTCCTCAAAATGTTCCGATTAGAGGCCTTGCAGTCTATTTTTCCACAGTTGTAACCCTAACAGTTGCTACCATTCCCAGTCGGGGTGGACGTAGCAGTAACAACAATTAAGTTTTAGTACTTATTAATATATATAGTACTAGCAGATGTGCGTTGTGGTGCATTGGATATCGGCTCGGAACGAGAAATCGGGGGGCCGAGTTCGAATTCCAGCTGAATTCATTGCATTCACTTACGCGCAAATACCCTTGGGAAAGGTATTAATTAAAAGGTAATTAAATTAATTAAAAGGTATTATTCCTTCCAGTTATGGGTTAAATAACAGGACAGATTGGGTTCTATAGCTTTGGCTAGCAACCAGTCTACCGCAGAAAGCAATGGCAACCTACTGCGGGATATTCTTCTGCCCAGTCAGTCATGTCTCTTTCGAGATATGATCGCCCAAGCGTGTATCACGTATGGCACTTAACTGACTGACTAGCAGTATAGCCCGGCGTTGCTCGGGTGTAATGAAAGCTTTAAAACTAATCCATGGTCCTGGACTCTTTGGATGTTGGCACGAAACACTTTTAGCAATAGTTGTTTCCAGTTAAAGCGAAACCGCAGACTGAAAGAAAAATGAATGGATGTAAGTCAAATTTTGAAGTTTGGTGAGAATCGGATAAAAATTGTGGATTTGTATAAAGGACATACAGACAGATAAACAGACACACACACAAAAATCTTGCCTTATTGTAAGAACTGCAACCTTGAAACTTCTGAATATCGTTTCTTATGTCTTTGTCTATGAGTGTATCAAATTTGATTAAAATCGGACCACTCCTTCTATAAGCCGATTTTTTTTATTATCGATTTTCGATATTTATCGGGGATACCTCGACACAAAACCAAGCTAAGAACACTCGCAGACGCTTATAGTACAACTGTGTAAATTTTCAGGAAAATCGGTTCAGCCGTTTCGGAGTCTATAGGTAACGGATACACACACACACACAGACACACACACACAGAAAAAGTTTCATTTATAAATAAGTTTAGATATACAATTAAGTATATACTACAACATGCCTAACAAGAAGGTGCTTACTTAACCCTCTAGGGCCATTCGTATCATATTTGATACAGTATTTCCCTATAAGGAAACATTTGGTATTTCCCTATAAGGAAACATTTGGTATTCATTGACTGAGCAGTCAGTACTGCTTTCATTTGAAATTTATAAAATATTTCTGTTAAAAAATTTTTCAGGAAAATATTTCTTTCAAGGCTTGTTTTCATACTGTATCAAATATGATACGAATGGCCCTAGAGGGTTAGATACACACCATAGCTTACCAAATTTTATCCGCAAGATACTCGTTGACATTGTAGTGAACTGGTTTTTGTCAGTTTTTTTTTTCTTAGTAAAGTTCACCCAATACAAGGATCAGGAGCTGCTCATAGCACACACCTCAAAGAATGAATAAATATAATTTGGTCGACTGCTAGGTCGAGGGCGACCCGAAGGGTCCTTTTGTCTTTCACTGCCACCTGTTCCTGGATTTCATCACTTACCCTCCATCCTTCTTTTTGTTTCCGAGGGCTAAGTAGAAAGGCGTCGAGTCCTATTTTTAAAGTGTTTGGCATGACCTGGCTGGAGATAGAACCTGCAACCTCCCGCATCGCAGGCACGCACTCTACCATTGCTTTACGACTGGTATCTATGGTTTTAATTATGAAAAACTCAGTTTTATTCGCAGATTCGTAGATGAAGATGTTCTCCATTTATTTTAAGCAAAACTGTTCGACAGTCAATATTTTGCTTGACGTTCTGAAAAAGAAGTTGTCAACCAAATCTTTACATTATCTGATGAATAAATCTTTAAAAAATTACCTTCCGTATATTTGCTTCCCTGACAGCTACAATCTCCAAGTGTATAAATGCAACGTCAATTACCATCTCTTATTTCCTTGACTTTTATCCTTTCCTCGGCACCCTCCGTATCTTGTTCTCCCTTTCCGACCTACTCTCACGCTGCTCTCTTCACACCAGTGTCCCAATCTTTCTCTTACCCATTCTCCGATTTCCACTGTCACCTGTTCTTCCTTCTCTTGACTTTTCTCTTATGTAACCCCCTGAGCACCAGTGACAGTACTGCCTGCCTTGGTAAAACAATTATAAAAAAAATATTTAAAAAATGAAGAATGAATATTAAGCTCCTTGACTAAAGCAATTAGCACATCCGGAAAGTTTCTTCTTTAGAATGGCATGTCAGACATGGGTTAATTGCCAACTAGCTCCAATATTAACAAATTTTTAGAATCTTGTAAATATATAATTAGTATAAATGAACACAACGAGTAAATGGTCGGCAGGGAAAGTATTAGGAAATATAGCAAGAAAGTAAACATTACTAAGAGTTTAAAAAGACAGGAAGTTGCGGAGAGCTATGATCACGCACGTCTTGAAGAGACACAAATCATAGAAGAAGAATTGTAGTCAGGATGAATATACTACTAATAAAAATGTTTAGCTTTCGTACACGCAAAAAAGACGATGTTTATATTGAGATCGCTATTATTATATCTATCTCCCAGGACAATATTTGTTGTTTTAAAAAGCTGTTAGTTAAAAAAAAAAGCTATTTAGTTTTTTGAGTGTTTATTTACAAAACTAATTTCATATATTATCTATTGTCAGCCAATTGATGACTGATGAAGAAACTTTTTGACCAATGCAATTAGCACATCCAAAATATTGTGTTCTTTAGAATAGTGTACAAAACCACTGCCAATCAATCTGAATATTCGCATATTTTACAATTAGATAGGTTCACCTATCACCCGTTTTACATTCATCTAACAGGAGTAGAGATTTATCCTCTGCTTCCTGTTTAGGATTGGATTTCCTGTTCGTTCTAAAGTCTACTTCCTCACTATTAGCATCTAACACATTCTATCCCACAAGTTTGGAAGACCGATTGTCTTCCCATGGACCTGAGAGGGGTCGCCAGTGGGGACATGAGGAAGAGGTGAAGGCCACTAGGGAGATTCTGGATTATATTCTCTTAGAGACCAGTCGCACACGGCATTTGGTCAAATAAATATCCTATTTATTATACTTACACTGGTTGTTGTTTATCTTCTTTAACATTGGTAGCAGAACGTAGTTTTTTTTAACTGTTGTGTCAGTGAGATTGGGAATTGTTGCTCTAATTAATCTCTCAATTACGGGACCCATGTTGGCGGATTATAGGGCACGATAGGCCAGAACAGGTTCAGGTAATAATATCTGGAATACTCTGAGTTTCGCTACGTGTCGGTCGAATTGAATTAGATAGTCAGTAATGGAGGTGTTTGTGTCTCGGTGGTAATTTTCAAAGTTCTCGTAGCAAATGAATGCGTACTGATTTTTGTCTTCGAGGAATAGCGAATCTGGTTTTTCGAGGAATAATTACGTTCCATTCTCAGAATTCAGTGATGAAATTTCCATTTCCAGAACAGCGGCACGTGCTTGGCCCGCAAGAGACAAAAATACTGCCGGCGCTCGGCGTGCAGGCAGAATATTTGTCGCTAACTGCCATAACTGAATCTCCCGTTTCCATGAATCGTAAAATTCCGGGTTTAAAGACGGTGGTTCAAACAGTTTAGAATTCATTCCGTTGCCGTAGATGTTGGTCTCTGCTAATATCTCTAACCGAACTCTGAAAAACTATTCACGAATTAAATCTTGATTTTTTTCAAATCTGGATTTAGATATTATCTTTGCTGAGTAGTCTCAAGAACTTCACTCTTGGCATTTCTTACGTTAATAACGTTACGCAGTAACCTTCCTGTCTTGAGTGGCTTTCGGGCCTTGTATTTGGTGAACATTATTTAAAATGATTCTTTTGTTCAGATATCTTTAATAGCCTCTTTCAGTGTTTTGATACCTTGCACCATTCATTTTTGCCTCTGAAAGCAAGTTCCAGCAGTTCCAAATTTGGGCATGGTAACCCAAAATATTTGGCTTAGCGGATACATCATAAACTGAATGGTATACATTTCATCAAATCTCCTACCAGTGGGAACGCTTATAATGTTCTTTTAAGCATAACGAACTGTTGCAGAGTAGATTCATATGAAAACAACTTTGCTTCAGTATTCAGCTGTTTAGGTTTCATGTTGCCAGACACCTGGATTTCATAGCTCCTGTTATCCTTAGTTTATGAGACAATTTTAATGATTTCAGATCAAACTCAAAATATCTAAAATATTAAACTTTCATGAAATTACAATTTGTACCATTTTCAAACAGAGCAGCATGTATGTTCTTTAAAGAACTTGTTGGGGATTCAGATAGGAATATATTTCATGAAATATGTCATTTTAGCACCCGTTTATATTGGATGTCTTCTCTTGTCGCTAAATGTTCCTGAGTTTGGAAATTCATTGCAGCAGTATCTACAGCTGTTTTGCTACAACCTAATTTTAAACTAATTTCACGTACCCAATAAGCTACATCGCTTAGAACGACAATTTAGACTATTTGTTTAGGTGGAAGAGATGATTTTTTGCACATATTATAGACCTAATTAACTACACAAATACAGTCAATGGTTGCTAATTTGGAATTATCTTAACCGCTCGTCTACGAATGCCTCACAATTAAACAAATCCGAATAGGGCTTTTAAACACATTTTTTCCTGATTTTCGAAATATTCATATTTGTTCTCTTCTTGTATCCTAATGTAAACAAAGAAAATGTATATACGAAATGAATTATCTCCGACAAATTTTTAATTTATTAATGACGTTTTCCCCTAGAGGACGCAGGTTCGAATCCTACCGGACGACGCATATTTCCCTAACAAGATTTCTCGATTATTTAAGGCCAGTAATTGTAAATAAATATACAGTTTAATTATAAAAAAATATCTACACAAATACGAGAATCCATTAAAATGAATGTTTAGACAAATAAAATATGCATATATGTATTATTATTACTGTAAACTTTATATTTAGTTGCTACACGTATTTGAATAGGCGTCTCTGTTTAGTTCTTCCGTTTAGCATTGTAACTGTCGTCTACCGACGTCTATTCGAAAGTCTTTATTAAAGGAAATGTAGCTTTCGACCAGGTACGAACCTGCGTCCTCTTTGTCTAGCAGAAAGCACCGTACAGCGATATATATATATATATATATATATATATATATATATATATATATATATATATATATATATATATATCAGACATAAGATTTTACAGGAAAATCAACCTTTTCACAATCTCGGTTTCACCAACTCCAGTGTAGTCAGGCAGTAAGTTAGCCTTTTCGTCTTTCATATATATATATATATATATATATATATATATATATATATATATTAATCGTATCACCCCGAGCAAGGCGGTAACGCCACTGATGTACAGGGCGCTACGTAATCGTAATAGAGAAAAGATTGGAAAAGAGAAAGCCGGAAACCACATCCTAAACAGAGAACAAGAGATAAGCCTCTTAACCTGTTCAATAGACGTGGGTGGAGTGTGAACCGATAGATCTATCTACTCCAATTGAAAAAAAACAAACAAAGTGAGAAGATTGGAAAAGAGAAAGCCGGAAACCACATCCCAAACAGGGAACAAGGGATGAGCCTCTTAACCTGTTGTTACACGTATTTGAATAGGCATCTCTGTGTTTAGTTCTTCCGTTTAGCATTGTAACTGTCGTCTACCGGTTTGGGCATTCGAAAGTCTTTACTAAAGAAAATGTAGCTTTCGACCAGGTATGAACCTGCGTCCTCTTTGTCTAGCAGAAAGCACCGTATCGCGATATATATATCAGACATAAGATTTTACAGGAAAATCAACCGTTTCACAATCTCGGTTTCACCAACTCCAGTATAGTCAGGCAGTAAGTTAGCCTTTTCGTCTTTCATATATATATACTGACGCCGATTCGGTCGGATTTCAGTCTTGGGTTAGGAAGTGACCGGAGTCTAAGACGTACTGATGAGCTGTGATAAAGCGAAACAGATCTGTCTGCGGATGACTATAGTATTTACGCTCTCACACCCTGATTGAGCACTCTGGAAGAGTGGGAGACTTTGTAAACAGTAGCTACTCTGGCATATATATATCCGACCCTGATTTAGCACTCTGGGAGAATGGTAGACTTTGAAAAACAGTAGCTACTCTAGCATCTACGCATCATTCATTCAGTAATGAATTAGAATACTCTCAGCTATTGGGCGTGAATAATGATAATACAGACGCTAAAAAGTCTGCCTCCTTCTACCGAGCGCACACAGCTCAGAGGTAGAATCGTCGACTGACGCCAATTCTGTCGAGTTTCAATCCTGAGTAAAAAGCAGTCGGATGTCTAACTGTACTGATGAGCTGTGATACAGCAAAACCGATCTATCTGCGGATGACTATATATATATATATATATATATATATATATATATATATATATATATATAATAGAGATAATGACAACCGGTGAAGTCAGAGAGAATAATCAGAAAGACTTTATCGGAGTAATATTAGTATTTGTCTATATTTCTGATATGAGGTAATATTTACAGTATTTACATTATTAGGTCTATTGTCATCATCTTTGTTGCCATTTCTGGTCGCAGTAAAAGCGGGACACGCCCTGGTCCGAGAACGTATCCAGTACAACCGATGGATGAAACGAAAATTACACACCGATATCTCCCAGAGGTCCGAAACGTTCCTCAGCAGGATCACTGATGAAAAAGACGTACAAATGACAACAAAGATGAGGACAATAGTCCGAATAGTGTGAATACTGTAATTAATATTATCAATAAGATAAAAATATTGAGTTCAATGGATATTATCCAGAGCAAATACATTGAGAAGAACTGTTTATGTGTTGAGTCTTCTTGTCTGTTTCTCTAACTCTCTCTCTCTCTCTCTCTCTCTCTCTCTATATATATATATATATATATATATATATATATATGTATAGTTTATTTTTAAAGCACGTTATGTTTAGGGAAGAACGTTTTTAATATAAAAACCAAAGCTCATATAGACCAAAACAGTCTGGACATAATTGGATAGCAACAGTATATTTCATGTTTAAACGTAATACTTGGCCATGATCATTTGCCGTTAAGAATGAAACAGGCTGTCCCCAGCGTATTAATACGTATGTTCAGACTGTTTATAACACACACGCACACATATATGTTTGTGTGTGTGATTTACCTTTTTAATTTATGCAGTTCGCATATTTAGTACACCCACTAATACCGATTCAGTTTACTCTTAGCTTTCCCGAAGTGCACCTATTTACCTAAACGCTTCGCCCTTCTCTCTTGCCTCAGTTAAGATCCGTACTTACTTTTACCGCCTGCTGATGAGAGATCTGCTCCCTTCTCGCGATACCCTGCTGACATCACCCTCTACTGACACGGATATCGTTGGTAGGGCGAAGTTCCTCACCTTGCCGTCCTCCCGCACTGGATCAGTTGCCACAAGGCTGATGTTTTCTCTCGCACCTAACCTCACATTAAAGTGCACGCATATCAACTTCCGCACGTCACACAAATGAGAGGGAGAGAAAGAAAGAGATAGAGAGAAAAAAAATTGCCCAAATGAGAGAGAGAGGGAAATCTTCCCTCTAACTGAGAGAGAGAGAGATAGAGAGAGAGGACTTCAGCGCAAATGAGAGAGAGGGGAAAAATTTCCGCTCAAATGAGAAAGAGAAAAAAACCTTCCGCTCGATGAGAGACAGAGAGAGAGAGAGAGAGAGAGAGCTTTTGTTCAAATGAGAGAGATAGAGAGAGAAAAATTCTTCCGCTCAAATGAGAGAGAGAGAGAGAGGGGGAGAGAGAGGGAGAGAGAGCGAGAGAGAGTGAGAGAGAAAGAGGAAGAGAGGAAACATCTTCCGCCCAAATGAAAATGAGAAAAAAAAAAAACTTCAGCTCAAATAAGAGAAAGAGAAAAACTTTTCACCCAAATGAGAGAGTGAGAAAAAACTTCTATCCAAATGAGAGAGAAAAAAACCTTACGCCCAAATGAAGAAGAGAGAGCTAGAAAGATATTCCGCCCAAGCAAGAGAGAAAAATCTTCTGCACAAACGAGAGAGAGAGAGGGGGAGAGAGAAAGAGAGAGAGAGAGAGAGAGAGAGAGAGAGAGAGAGAGAGAGAGATAAAAAGCTGCCCCCAAATGAGAAAGAGAGAGAGGAAAAACTTTCCGCCCAAATTCTTGATATATAAATTCCCATTGTAATGTTTTTTAAAGTGGAGTTCTTATGTTCCGCACACTTTAAGGCCCTCCACAACCTCCTATCTTTTAGTCACTGTTTTCCCTCTGCCTCTCGATCACATGTCCTGTGGGCATCAAATTTTCAAAATATTTATTTCTCATTATGTGTCTCAGAAATTTTAACTGTCTCTTTTTAATTCAACTATATGCGTTTTTCTTGTTTCCATTTTCTTTAAAACTTCCTCATTGCTCACATGCTCTGTCCATGATATTCTCTGCCTCCTTCTGTAGAATAACGTCTCTGTTGCATCAGTTCTCCTCGTCATCTGTTCAACATTCACGGCCTCAGAAGAGTATTAAATATCTGTGGACATTTTCAAATATATAGAGAAATTGATGTTTCCTATTTTGGAATATACAGAGATCAGTGATGATAATTACTTTAAAATAATAATCTACTATCAAATTTAAAACAGCTAATCTCATGTGCGTTGTGGTACAGCGGATATGGGCTCGGAACGAGAAATCGGGGAGCCAAGTTCGAATTCCAGTTGAATATCTTGCATTCACTTACGCACAAATACCCTTGGGAAAGGTATAAATCCGTCTCTTCCCTCCAGTTATGGGTTAAATAACAGGACAAATTGGGTTCTATAGCCTTGGCTAGCAATCAGTTTACCGCAGAAAGCAACCTACTGCAGGATAATTTTCTGCCCAGTCAGTCATGTCTCGAAATAGATATGATCGCTCAAAGCGTGTATCACGTATGGCATTTAACTGACTAAACCTAATCATAAACAATAACAACACACGTGCAATATTTAACTTAGAGAGAGCCAATATTCCCTTGCCCCCTATAAGGATTTTATGTAAAATGTAACCTATTTGATAATAGCTCAATTAGGATTCGTTTCAGCCCACACATAAACTAACCAAACACTATATGCAACATATTTGTAGAAAATACAAGTATAATATTCTAATCCACATGTAAAACAGACTAAAAATAATGGAAGCTCTAATAACACTCAATAACATCGACTATGAATACGGCCACAACGTGATGATCATGTTTTGAAAAAAAATTCCTATTACTCTAGACACCTACATAAAATCCATACATTCAGTTAAAAATAAAAATAAAACAAAAACATTATGGCTAAAAGACAAGTCGAGCGTGCTCATATATTCAAAGCATTTGGACAATTGTTACACACATTATGTCCATAAAAGTAAATGCTTATACGAAAAAATAAAATGTATAAAACAATAAAAATTAAATATAAAACATAATCGCAGTACCTTGTCTCAGATGCTTTTAATGAAATATATATACAAGGATGTGCGTTGTTGTGCATCGGAACGAGAAATCGGGGAGCCGAGTTCGAATTCCAGCTGAATTCATTGCATTCACTTACGCGCAAATACCCTTGGGAAAGGTATTAATCCATCTCTTCCTTCCAGTTATGGGTTAAATAACAGGACAGATTGGGTTTTATAGCCTTGGTCGGCAACCAGTCTACCGCAGAAAGCAATAGCAACCTACTGCGGGATAATCTTCTGCCCAGTCAATCATGTCTCTCTCGAGACATGATCGCCCAAGCGTGTATCACGTATGGCACTTAACTGACTGATACAAGAGAGAGTGCTGCCCAAATACACAATTATATATATATATATTCAGGAAACTCTCGATTAGTACGGTTAATTTGTACAATTTTTAATTGCTATGGTTAAATGTTTTATTGCACTGATGAAGTATTATGCACGCACTAATAAAAATTTTGGTATATGTTAAAATTTTAGTGCACTCATCAAACAGCCATTAATCAAATGCACATTAATCGAATAATGTTTGCAGATAGATAGATAGATAGATAGATAGATAGATAGATAGATAGATATATAGATATAGCAGTAATAAAGCCAAGAGTCGATTGGTAAATAATCCCAATGGATCCTAGTAATATTAGGTTAAATATTAAATCGAGAGCTTGATGTAAATTTAATTTACGGAGCAAATATTCAATTCCATTCCTTCGTTATATTTTTAGCCTATTTTTTTTAATACTGGTTAGAATTTAAATTTAGACACGTGATACTCTTAAGTTTATTCCTACAGGTTACATTTGACCTCTCTTGCAAGCTGGTTCCCTCCACTCCTAAAAAAAACGGGTTCTTCTATTCTCTTTCACTTCTCTCCTTGACCTTTTCCTAACCAATCTTCTCCACCTCTTCCTTGTTTTTTTTTTTTTTGGAGGGGGGGTTATTTTTTTTTTTTTTTTTACTAATCTTTATTTCCGGTATATTAGAATTTCTTCATTTTTAAGTTCGACTGGGGTTGATCAATGCGGGTTCCAGTAACCTGTTGAAATAGCTATTTCTCAAAGTAAAATTTGAATTTACATATAATATACATATATAGCGGTTATAAGAATAACTATATATCTACGTCTGTAGCACGACTCTGAGATTCATACACTATGCAATAATCAGATGCATATTATGAATTTGAATTTCTGCTTATCGCGATGTTCGGGTTAATTATACATTATAATACTGTGGTTCTATTTTTTAATTTAATTTAGACTAAAATTTAAACTTGAAATAAAAAAATAAAAACTGGAAAATTGAATTAAGTGTATACGACTTGTGCATATGTTACAAGGCGAATTGCTTAAGCTTTTAGTTTAGAGAAAAAGTGAATAATAAGAATTATAAAATGGTCTAAATAGAAAAATCTATGTTAATCCTGGTCAACGTATTTGAGCATATATTTCTTTCTATGCTTTCATATAATCATCAATTCACTTCTTTTGTTTAGTAAATTAGGGTTATTTAAGTGTTTTAATATAACTAGTTTTTCTAAAAGTCGTAGATTAAGTCTATTTCCTTTTCCCATCATAAAATTTGGTTTTTGAGATGATATCCCAGGTATTAATTGGGTTATTGTTGTTTTTAATTGTCAGATATATTTTGAGAGGGCGAGGCTGTTACTGTAATTAATAATGTTTAATGTCATTTGCTGATGGTAGTAATGGTATTTCTATTGGTTCTCAGTGGAGGCAAAATAAAATTTAACATCATTATTAGAATGGATGCTAGTTCTGTAAATTATGCTTTCGGTTATGCACTGGCAATTTAGTGGGGGGTCTTGCCTTTATTTTTAGTAGAGTTATCATTTTTTTGGTGGTTAGACATTTAATATATTTTTTATGCTATGATATATATTTATCGATGTTCTTGACACAACTATAGCTAACCTTCACAATGTGTTTGCTAAAATTCTTTTTAAGTGTAGGGTTGAAGTGCTTGTAAATTCAATTTAGGAAAATTCTTTCAATGTTTCTTTGAACATTACGACTCAAAGGTGTGTTGAAACATATGATTTTATGTTTACAGTGTTTCTGTCTATAATGGAAAAAAAATAATTTTTCCATTTTTCTTTGCACATTCCCCAGTACTCTTCTTGATATATATATATATATATATATATATATATATATATATATATAGAGAGAGAGAGAGAGAGAGAGAGAGAGAAAGAGAGAAAGCAAAAAGCTAAACAGTGTAATAAATTTTTATTACACTATTTAGCTTTCTCTCTCTCGCTCTCTCTCTCTCTCTCTCTCTCTCTCTCTCTCTATATATATATATATATATATATATATATATATATTAAGAACTATTTCTTGTGGAAGATATTACTTCAAGCAAACGATTTTTCCCGCAAACAAACACAATTCATTGTTTTTTTTAACCACCATATTAGACCAATTTGCTTCAGCAAATTTCTGTGTAAATAGAATACTTACCGAAAATGTATATATCAATCTAAGCATTATTTATTTACTTTAGTTGCAAATACTAACGAAGGTATCCCCGATGAGGATAGAAGGTGCATTTAAAATTAAAGTTGCGATATACTTCAGACATATCTTTGTATATCAAAATTATTTCATTAACTTTCTTTCAAAATACTAGCGAATTTTTATCCCCAGTGAGAATAAAAATAGTATTCAAAATTCAACGAATTCTGCCAAACGACGCTACTTATCAAAAGCATTTCAATGATTTTCATTCTAAAATCTAAAGTAAATATCTTCGATGAGGATAGAATTTATGCACTTCTCTCAAAATATCAAAATTATCTTATTGACTAACCTTCCAAATACTGATGTAGGGATCCCCAATGAGGATAGAAATCACTTTAACATCTGTGACACATATCTTCGGCTATCCAAATAAAAGATGATATATTCATAAATATATTTATTTGTATTTTCAACAATATACAGGTGCACGTACGAAGCGTACATGTTTATGAAGTGCGAATGGTTTATAACAACATATATATAAACACACACACACACACATACACACACACACACACACACACGCACACACACACACACACACACACACACATATATATCGTACATGTTTATGAAGCATACATGTTTATGAAGTGCGAACAACATATATATAAACACACACACACACATATATATATATATATATATATATATATATATATATATATCGTGCTGTGCTCATGCGCATATTGAAGGATAAACCGGGACTCACACAGAGACAGAAATGAGGAAACTGGCACACGACGTTGTACAGGTGCATAAACACCAGAACAATATGTGAAATGATTCACAAATAAATATTAAAATCCGTGCATTCTACTTCTACGAGCCGTGTTCCTTCCGGACGTGAGCGATCATAACCCTCCACAATTTCTGTCTTTTGTAACTCTTAGCAGAGTTTGTCATTTGCTTATGTCTCTCCTAATCCCTGTTCTGCCAATCGTTTACACATGCTCATTAGCTATGTTACACGCTGTTTTTCTATCCATTTTACCTTCAATATATCCTTTTTTTCAGTAATGTTCACCCAATGCAAGGCCCAAGAGTCACTATGGATAGAAGTTACTGTGTAGACCCCTATTAAGGTAGAAAAGGACAATCGTTAAATGTCTAGAGCTCAAAAAAGACTTTAGAAGGAGCCGGAAACCCAATCCTAAACTGAACACAAATAACAAACGTCTACTCTTTTTAAAAGACCCGAGAGGAGTGTGAACCGGTCGATAGGCAAACTTATTTGCTAATACAGATGGAGGATAGAAAAATGAAATGAATATTTAGGAAATAAAATTTCAGAGTTCAAGTGGAGACGTTAGGAGTACAGAGCTGAAGCAGATTTTGTTCTGTGAGTGTTAAATTTTCTAAGCCCTCCTTTCTTATTATACACCTGTTAGGGCGCCGCTCCCATTTGACTACAAATGGACTGTTCCCATTGCTATATATAGCAATGGTGGATTCTCTACAGGAGAGTCGTAGAGAGTCACTTGAGAGTCTCTAATGAGTTACTGAAGAGTCAGTGCGAGTCAGTGAAGAATTAGTCACACTTCCGATGGCGTACCGGAAGTAATCACGTATACACACGTCTTACGACGGATTGGACTCTTGTATCTTTCTATTGTAAATATTACTAATCACTTCTGTACATATTAACCGTCTTTCCGCGGAATACAACTTATATTCTGATTCTGTTGTTGAGTTATTCATTTATATTTGGCGACATAACAACACCCTAGAAATTTCTTTCCGAGGCTAAGTATGTGTCTTTTTTGTTTCCATTTTCTATAAATGTTCGTTTTTGCAAACGGGCTCATTCCATGGAGTTCTCGGCAGTTTTCTGTAGAAGTTAATTTCTGTGGGCTCTAGCTAAACGTGCACGCCTCTAGTCTTTGCTTCGTCTGTGAAAAGATTGTCCATAATTCACTGCCAGAAAGAAAAAGAAAAATGATTTCGCGTTGCTAAGTATAGTCTAGAGAATTTGAAACAAAATATTAAATCCGAGCCTATTTACTCCAAAATTACATTATGATGCGCCTCACCAACCAAAAACGGAGTCGTTGGCTATTATCAATTGAAGATACAGTATGCAGGAGATGGCTGCTTACAATTGTGAACAGATAGTGGCGAAAACTAAGAGATGATGACAGCAACCAAGTAAGAACTCTTAACGACCAGTGTACGGGGTTCTGTGGTTAGTTTTACGATTCATAAAGTCACAGAATGAAGCAATTACGCGCTCACACTCCACAAATTTTCAAGGAAGAAATGTTTATATTTATAGTTCGATGGATACAAAAATATCTTGAAATATGAAAGAGTAAGTTTATTTAGTATAATCGCAATTGACTTTAAACATAGCCTCCAGACGACTTCGGAATCTCCTGTAACTCTTCTGGACAGTTTACTTGTTTAAGTTGGTTAATGCTGCTGTAATACCTGCTTTCAGCTTATCTTTGGTTTTCAAGTGATTTTATTAATCACGCGTTTAACTTCGTCCCACAGATAATAATCCAGGGAGTTGCAGTCTGGGAAGTTAGGTACCCAGAGATAATGAGTGATGTGGTCGCAAAAATTTGACAGACATGACTGGTTTCTCCTGATTATGTGGAATGGTACAGAGTTTAGTGGCTAGATATAGGTACTTCCAGCAGCCACCCTCTTGATCCAGGGCAGCACTACCTCCTCAAGGCACTTGATGTAGGCCGTCGTGATTTTGATTGTGTCATTAGTTTCTCTTCCAGTTATATTTGCAATCCATTTTAACTTTTGCTGCTGCTGAAAATCCGCAAGTGATGCTTCTGTCATTTGGTGCAGTTTCTTGTTTGTTGTTCTTTAGCGCCACTAACATCTACACGCTTCATTCACAGGAAACCATTTTAGCCATTGATATCATAAAGAGTTATATATAGTTGACATTTTAGATATTTATTGACCTGTTTGGAAACACGCATGGCATCCATAAGTTTCGATCTGAGGAGGCTATTTAAAAACTTTCTTGGAATTTTTAAATGAATGTTTTGGTTTTGTGGCAACTAGCGGTGTTGCGTAAAACTGTCCCTGCATAAATCTATCTACCGTTCAATTTTCTTTATTCTTAAACTAAATTCGGCATTCATGCATCAGCACGAACACTTGTCTTGTCGGCCTGTCTGCCTTCGGGCGGAGAGTGACCCAGTCAAGACTCCGCCAAAGAGTAGAGTCTCGTCTTGGGAATATTATACAATAAATTTTTACCCGGGCTTTAAGGCCTGGATACTTTAAAATGGCCTTGTGTCACATTCCGCCTCAGTGGGGGAGGTAGATAAATATCATTCATATATTAAATTTGTTATAACTGATCAATACCCTGAGGTATCTGAAGTGATTAGTATTTACTAATTTCAAATCCTGAATTTTTATAATGAATTCCGGGTATGTGCCATCACAGCTTTCATTCTAATTCAAGATAATAGTTTTGGTTTTGAAAAGGTTTATCTTTAGTTATATTTCTTGAATGAAGAGGATGTTGATTTTTTTAAAATCATTCGTATTCCAATTATGAATACCTATGTCATCAGCATATGATATCCATTTTAGTTGTTGCTCCTTTTGAAAGTTCATCGGTGTGTTGGTTTCTTTCATTTAGTGCAGCTCTTTGTAGATAAATATATCTACTTAAGGCAGAATCTATAAAAGACAGATATAATAAAAAAAACATTCTTCTAAACTTATCATGTCTGTCTTTTATAGATTCTGCCTTAATTAGATCACGGAGTTCTGGTTCTGCAGTAATTAGATGGTGTTCTTGATAAAGAAATGCATTCTTCTAAACTTTTAAAGATTCCACTGAAGATTGCCGCAAAAGAATTGCGCAACCACCCAAAAATAGTAATTAAGAAAGCTGATAAGGCTAATATCTTTGTTGTTTTAAACAAGTCTGACTACAACTCAAAAATAGAACAGTTACTTGATGATCACACCAAATTTAAAAAACTTACCAATAACCCTACTACTCAGCTAAAAACAAATATATATATATATATATATATATATATATATATATATACTAAATCATTATTTAGTCATATTTAAATTAAATTAGACCAGTAAACATTTCTGTTAAAACGTGCTCAATACGTGTTTCAAAGGAGATGAAAATTCAACATTTTAGATATTTAAGTAGGGAAAATCAGTCGATTAGGCTATCATGGTTTCAAAACCATGCTAGTATAACCAGCTGATCTTTCCTATATATATATATATATATATATATATATATATATATATATATGAATGGGCTTAGATCAGACAGATATAAATAAACTGAGATAGATAGATAGATAGATAGATAGATAGATAGTCGATGGCACGACTCTGAGTTTCAAGCATTATGCAATCATCAGGTGCATATTATAAAGTGTCAGTTTAATAGATTTAAATTTAAGTTCCCTCGAACTTATAATTTACGTTACTGCTTTTTAATAACAAGAGGAATAATTTAAATATATTAAGACTGCATTTATATAAAAACTAAAGTTGAAATTTTAAAAATAAACTTATAAAATAAAAATTTTAAAATTAAAAAATATTAAAATACTGGGGCATGAAATCAAAGAAGCGTAATTCATAATTATTAATAGAAATATTTGTCGGAGAAAGAAAGAAAGAAAGAAAGAAAGAAAGAAAGAATGTGGAAAGTAAGGAGTGGAGAAGAGAGAAGCAAACGTATAAAGGAATCTGTATCAATCGGGGTCTTAGAATTTAAGTATTTTTCTCTGGCAACATGTAATCATTAAATCGCTTTTTTGTTAAATAGATTAGGGTTATTTATATGAATATAGATGACAAGTTTTTTTTTAAATGCTTTGTAGAAAACTTGTATTTGTTAATTGCACATTCTGATTTTTTTATGATGGAATCACTGTATATACATTACAGCTTTCATTCCAATTCCAGATTCTTTTTTTCTCTTTTAGAAATAACTAGCATCATAGCCCGGCGTTGCCCGTGCAACTCAGAACATTTTCTAATTAGATGATTAATGCAGCGTGCTGTGATTTCCGAGCGCTTGTAGTCGCCGCCTCACTTTAAAATTCAGCTATATAAAAAATAATTATATAAAAACTTGTTTATAAATTGTTCAAGAATTCCATTAACAAATCTATTTTCTTTTGTTTTGCGTAAACTTGAGTTGATGTTTTGTGTGACATTGTAAACAACATTGCGTTTGTTTTTGTTTCAAAATTACGGAGGTAAATATTTACATTTTTTTGTTGACTAAATGACTTTCAGAAATTTTCGAAGAATATTTAAAAATGTAGACATTTAATTTTAGAGGAAAAAAGTTACATTAATGCCACACGAATTACAGACAGTTGATTTCCTGCATGAAATATTTAGCGAAAAAAACCTTTACTTTTCTTAAATGTTATTTTCTGAAATATTAAATATTAAATATTAACCATTGGTATTTTTTTAATATATTTTGTTTTTGCTTGAAAAAATACTTTTTTAAAATATTTCTTTTGTTTCAAAATTACGGGGAAAAATATATAAATTTTTTTGTTGACCAAATGAATTTTTAAAACGTCGGAATAAAAACTAAATATAAAGGCTCATTTTTTTAGTCGCGTTTGACACGTGTGATTTGATTTCTGTGACGTAATCTAGCAACCATTTAGATCTTAGATGTTTTACAGAGCAAATGTAAAACATCGGCTCCATTGGCCAAAAAAAGTGCGAAAGGGAAAATTGCTGAACTTAAACTCAAAAAGTATGTGTCAACCTGGCTTCCCTGTAGATATGTGTCCCTAGAAAGTTTGAATGGCGTAGCTTAAAAAATGTAGGCGTGCATAGGGAACAGTCACACATAGACTCACAGATTGCCTTTTATATATACAGATTCTATTGAGTCCGATTTCCTGGAACACTTAATAAAGGATGTCGATTATTTGTTCAATATCACTTTTATCCCAGCGATAAACATCCATTTCATTAGCATAGGTCCTCTCATTTTCAGTACCTTCACATTGGGATGGAAAGCAAGAAAGATAAAATTTTCACATGTAAGTGCGACACAGAGATCCGAAGGCGAATTGGCATGGCGAAGGACTCGTTTCAGAATTTGAGTAGAGCGTTAAAAGACAGGAAATTTTCGCTAGAAACAAAGGAAGAGTACTAGATTGCTATGTGATGTTAGTTCTTCAATATGGCAGTGAATGCTGGACAATATCATCAAAGATGAAGGAAAAACTTGAAGCATTTGAAATGTGGTTCTACAGAAGGATGCTGCGGATATCATCGATCGAGCATGTGAGCAATGATGAGGTTTTGGAAAGGATGGAAGTGAAAAGGAAATTAATACCGAGCATCAGGAAGAGACAGCTAAACTTCCTGGGACATGCAATAAGTAAAAAGGGCTTGGAGAACCTGATACTAACAGGCCAGACAGATAACATATTGGAAGGGCCTGAGCAGGTGGATGACGGGGTTGCGTGGTGTAATAGGAGAAAGCGTGCTAAGAGCAACCAGGGGTAGAGATAGATAGCAAGCCATGATCGCCTACGTCCTACTTTAGAAATTTTATAATCTTCTCCCATAAAAATGGAACCATGTGTATTTTGTTAAATATTCACGCATTTAGCGTTTATTATTTCATCCGTGTCTCTAATGTAAATAAAAGGACAAAGTATAAAGTAGCTATTCTGCGTAATTGTCTAAGTAGCAGTCCAAGTTTGCGTTATATTCTGATTATAAATCTAAGGTAGCAGTCCACATCAAAAGAGTAAGAAATCTTACTACCTATCGTCTATATCCTGTTGTACGCAATCAATCTGTCTTTAAAAGAACAGACTGGACTAACAAACATCGGAACAATTTCCTGAATACTAACTGTTTTGGATTATACACTTTATCTGCATTCTTCTGTTCCATTTTTTGGTGGGAGGGCGTGGAGACCGATGAAATATTTTACTGGATCAAACATTCAACGAATCCACTTTCCACAAATCTTTACGCCTAAAATGATCCTTTCACACGAACACTGGTGTTCCCCAAAGCTCTATCCAGGTTCCTTCGTTGTTTCTGATCTTCATCAGTGGTCTTCCTGATGTCATCAATTTCCAACTTTCTATTTATGAAGATGACACTACACTTGTCTCTATATACAAAGCTGACAAAGTAAACCTGATTGTTGCTCTTGTAAAGGATCTTAAATCCGTGGTTAACTGGGGTTGAAAATGGCTTGAAAACGCCCCCTAAAGAAAATTGCTCTCATTTCCATAGAGAAACCTTTTCAGCCTGCCATCAGCATGGATGAGGCTAGACTCCTGGAGAGCAAAACACTACACCGTCATGGCCTCCCGTTTTCAACTGACTTAAAGTGGAGCGATTACATCGAGTCAATAGCTACATCTAGTGCAAGGACAGTTGGGTCACTGTGTCGGGTCAGAAATGTTTTTCTCGCCCAAATCCTCTTGAACATTTACAAATCTACCATTCGTCCGTTACTACTGATATATATGGTCTCGTGCTCCTGCTATTCATGTCGAAGTTTTTGGCAACATGCAAAGAAGAATGTGTAATGCAATCGATCCTCCCATGGCATCACGATTTCACACACTTTCTCACCTACGTAACGTGGTGGCTTCTCTTTGTTTTTTTTCTACTAATATTTCCATCTCAACTGCTCTGGCGAGCTTTTTTTTCCTGGTGCCCCTGCCACATGAATTGTGCTACAAGATTGGCATTTAGGTCCCACACTTTTCATGTTGAAATAGTTGAATGCAACTGCCACTTCTTCTCCAACACATTGTTTTCTCGCACTTATTATGGTAATTAATTATTATTATTATGTCATTTTTCATCATATTTCGATTTCTGCTTTGGTCTCACTACCAACCAAGTCTGCGGGGAGACCTAAGGCAGGTAGTGGCGTGTTGTTATGACTCCATTTCATGTTTTTCTATCTTCCCTATCATCCCCAGCATTACATAGATAACGTTTTCCTTAGTGTGTGGGCTGTACTTAATAAGACAATTTTTTGTATATCTCTTAAGCTGGAGTTTCCAGGGATTCTTTCAATGTGTTGTTTTGTTCCATTTTTTATCATTCCAAGTGCACCTACTATCACTGGCACAACTATTGTTTTCAATTTCCACATTTTTTCTATTTCAATTTCCAGGTCTTTATATTTTGACAGTTTTTCGAATTCCTTGGTTGCTATGTTACAATCCGCTGGACAAGCCATATCAATTAATAGACAAGTTTTCTCCTTCTGGTTTTTAACAATAATGTCTGGTCTGTTTGCTTCAATTTTTCTGTCTGTGTAGATGGTGTAATCCCATAGAATGGTTACATCTTCTATTTCTGTAACCGGTGCTGGATGATGTTCATACCAGTGTTTACAGCTTTTCCATAATGTTTGCACATTGCCCAATGTAAATATTGCCCAACTCTATCGTGGCGATTTTTATATTCGTTTGGGGCAAGCACAGAACAGCCTGAGATTAGGTGGTCTATTGTTTCTTGGTGTTTATCACAAAACCTGCATTTTGGATCCATATTATTATGCATAATATTTGCCTGAAAGTTTCTTGTGAAAAGACTTTGGTCTTGTGCTGCAAGTATAAATCCTTCAGTTTCAGACTTTAATCCAGATGCACGTAACCATCGATGAGTATTAACTTTGTCAACATTGGATTTATTGGCACGTACTGGATATTGGCCATGCAGAGGTTTGTCTTGCCAGCGCTGTTTCATCTTTTCAAGAGTTTTATCTTTGGCTTTCATTTTCATATTTTTTGCCGCAATAGTTGGTTCTTGGCTACTGTTTTGCTTTTCTACAGAATCTACTAACTGTAATTCTCGTTTGTATTTACTGCCTTCTTTTATTATTGAATATTTTTTCTTTCTTTCTTCATGTTGCCTTACTAATTGTAACATCCAATCCTTTGTTGTTTCTATGTATGTTAGTAAGCCAATAGTTGTTGTCTTGTTATTATTATTATTATTATTATTATTATTATTATTATTATTATTATATTAATTACTTATAAGAATTAATTATAATTATTATGCTAATTACTATTATTAAAGTAATTAATTAATATTATTATAGTAATTAAATATTATAGTAATCAATTTTTATTATATTAATTAATTATTGTTATTGTTGTAATTAGATATTACAAAATTAATTATTATCATTATAGTAATTAATTATTATTATAGTAATTAATTAGTGAACAAAATAATCAGAATACACAAATAAATCATACCGAACATGAGAGTGGAGCGAAATCTGTTTGATATTCTTCTCCCTGTCTTTTCTTCATACACGGCAACTGTTCTGGCGAGCATTTTTTCCTTGGTGCCCCGACTACATGCGAGTGCTACTAGGTTGGCATTTAGGTCCCACCCTCTTACTGTTGAAAGACTTAAATGCAATTGCTACTTCTACACTAACAGTTTATTTTCTTGCATTTCCCGCCTGTAAAGCTCCCTTCCGTTTCCTTGCTTCCTTGATAAATTCATCTTCAAAATGAATTTTTAAATGCAACTTCAATCGCCATCTTCTTGAATAGTGTTCATCTTTTGTCTCTTCCTCCATCTTCCACATTCTCACTCTTTTCTCTCACTTTTACTTTCTGTAACTCCCTACGCACTAGTGACACTCCAGCCTTGTTTGGGGGTGAAATGATGAAAATTATTTCTTCATAAAAATTATTAATCCATTATTCAGTCATCAAATTATTTCGCTGGGTTTATATAGCCTTATGTGAAGCTTAAATTAAATTGTTTATTCCATTACAAAAGCCCGATTTTAGTATTGAATTAAAGATTGCTACGAGATTTTTTGGGAAATATTGAATTTCCAGGAACCGCTAAGCAGATTTAAAGTCATTGGATTTTAATGATGTTTGTTCGAAATTTATTTAACACTAAACTCCAGTTGATGTAGAAGTACAATTAAAACTAACTTTAAATTCTTAATTTTATTGAACTTTGCTTAATGAATAAGCACACCTGCTACAATGGCTTGTTTTCGAAATGAACTAATATTTTCAGAAGTGCTGATTATAAAAAATGTTCTCCTAGGGCGAGACTTTAAACAAAATCTAATGTAAAGTGTGCGGGTGTTCAGAAAAAAGCGACGAAAGAAATTACAGACCAGATTCCTTTCTTTATTTTCAAATATAATATAAATTCTGTAAATACAGAAGGGAGTTCCAATTTGACATCGAGTTTAACGGCTGTTTTTAGTGGCGTTTAACTCAGTTTGATTTAAAAGCTGTTGTATATTTTCTGTTCATCCTGTGACGCAGTTTTAAAAAATATCACATGAAGTAAACAATCTGTAAACAAACTTCTTCCCGAGAATAAAGTTCCATCAAAAATTCGTTCTAATTTTTCCCTCAGTACGATATCAATAAATATACGCATTTAAAAATGTTTTTAAAAAATAAATTGAGTCATAGAGACGTAAATCAAACACATTTGTTCATTTTTTTAGCTTGAAAACGAACATATTGTTGGTTTCAGCATTTATCGGTTGGCTTTGTGTTGTGTTGATCGGGTTTCAATGTTTTAATGAGATTTTTTCTCAGGTTTCAGTATCCTAATAAAAACAGTTTCGAACTTACAAAACATTTCTTATTTTAATTCTTTTTTCAGTGTTTATAATTACGCGTTTTCAATTGTAAAAATTCGGTTATCAGGAACGTTCTGTTTTTTATAATTGAAACATAATTTATATCTTTGAACAATTATTCAGGAATGGGATATACATTTGTGGCGGGGTCGTCTCTAATTGGCCAGTTTTGCATGAGGCAGACAGAATTCTCTGACGCGAGTAAAGGAGATGGTTGTTGCCTGGAAGTTTTACTGCATTGGCTCTTCTCATGCGACGGGAGCCGGGAAAATCTAATGGAACCAAGAAGGAGGTTGGGACAAGATCTATGCTGAATCTTGGGTCCGCATATCACCGTCCATTTCTTTTCCGCGTTGCTTTTACCGCGCCATTCACCAAATGCCCAAGAACAACTTCAGCAAGTCCTCAAGAGTAGTCAAATGATTTTTACTTTACAAAGGAGAAGAGTGACATCAACTTCAGCGTTGAAGAATAACATCGAGGAATGTTAATATTTTGGGGAAGAAAAGTAATCCGTTTCTAAAGAGTGTACAGTCCAGAAAGCTAACTTCCAATCAGCTAAACGGAGTTTTGCCACGAAATACATAAAGTGATTTCCTTAAAAAGGACCATCGTCTCTGATGTATCGACTACCTCAAATGGGTAACAGCGACTCCTTACATACTGATCCTCGACATACGAACAGCTACATAAAGTCCATTTTATCTAAGAAAGATTCAAGTTAAATTTTTTGGCATTTAAAATAAAAATAAAAAATTGTACTTTTATAAAGTAAAGGAAAATAAAGAGGATAGAGGAAAATACAGAAGAAAGAGAATGTGAAGTAGAAAGTAAAGAGGAAAAAGTGAGAAAATGTAGAGAGAAAAGAAAGGGGAGAGCCAATAGAAACGGCTAAGAGAGAGAAATTTTAAAGTTTGGCCGGAAATTAATTGTAGACAGATATAGACATCGGTTACGGTGTCTAAAGTTAAATCTTTTGGCATTAAAAATTTTTTAAAAATGATGAAAGCACATACACAAACAGAAAAATTATTCATAAAAGGTAAAATAAATGATATTAAAAATACAGCACAAAGATATAAATTCATTAGACCAAATATAATGAATTGAACAGATAAAATAAAATAATAGTCTTTATTCTCAGAGAGAGGATATATATATATATATATATATATATATATATATATATATATATATAATCATCCGAAGACAGATCTGTTTCGCTGTATCACAACTCATCTGCGCGGTTAGATATCCGATTCCTTTTAGCCCAGGATTGAAACCCGACCGAATTGGCGTTAGTCGGCGATTCTCTGAGCTATGGGCGCCCGGTAGAAGGAGGCAGACTTTCAGCGTATGATGTATCATACGCCAGCGGCCAGAGTACTCTAATTCATTACTCAATGAGTGATGCGTAGATGCTAGAGTAGAGTTTTTTCAAAGTCTACCATTCTTTCAGAGTGCTCAATCAGGCAGTGAGAGCGTATTTTCTTCGCTATTCGACAACATAATTATTGCAAATCTTACTGTTATACGCAAACTAAGATTTTCTGACGTGGCTTCCCTCTGTATTTTCTACAAATATTTCCATAACAACTGCTCTGACGAGCTTGTTTCCCTGGTCCTCTGAGTGCATGAATTTAAGCGTTCTGCTAGATTGAGTATATAGCCTTGGTTGGCAACCAGTCTACCTCAAAATGTAATGACAGCGGCAAATTCTTCTTTCTAGTCAGTCATGTCTCGAAAGAGTCATGATCGCCCAAGCGTGTATCACGTACGGCAATTAACTGATTGACTAGCTTGGCATCTGCGTTCCACCATTTTACTGTTGAAATATCCAAAGCAACTACCATTTCTACTCCAACAGTTTCTTCTCTCGGACTTCCCACTTTTGGAACTCCCTCCTGCTTTCTTGCTTCCCTGACCTAAAATTTTAAATGCAACCTCGATCGCCATCTTCTGCCTTCATGAACCCTGTTCAGCTTTTGTCGTTTCCTGAATCCTTCCCTTTCACTTTCATCCCCTGTAATCCCCTGCGTGCTAGTGGCATTCCCGCTTCGTTTGGGCCGAAATGATTAATACAAACAAAAACAGAAGAAAAATAAAACGGCAAAGATTCAGAGTCACCTCATTCTAATGTAATCAACCATATTCAGCGGAACTGTGATAGGAAGCATATTGCTATCTTTACCTGTCAATATAGAACAAGAATATAAATGTCAGCAGATAGAGAAAATACAAAATTTGAACGGCTGAGGTTATCAAAACCACTTTTTACTCCATGGATTAGCTATTTCGAAAAAAATGATTAAATTTACCATTTGTTGCTTTTCTCTTTCTTTCTTTCTTTCTTTCTTTCTTTCTTTCTTTCTGTAGCTATTTTTTCATTTGTCTTCTTCCTTTTCTCTTTTTTCTGTTTTCTTTCTTTTCTTTTTTTTTCTTTTCTTTTCCTTTTTATTTTTTATTTTTTTTTTTCCTTATGCCTGCCTTCGATTTTACTCACCTTCCCTTCTTGTTCACTATGATTCATGGCTTTACTGTTCGCTGTCTTTCCTTTCTTTTCTCCCTTCTCAATTTGATTTCTTTCCTTTTGGTTTTTCTCCTCTTTCTTTTCTTTCCTTTTCTTCTTTTTCTTTTCCTAAACAGAAAGTTTACTTTCTCTCTCTTGCATATTTTTTCCTGTTGTCCTCATTCCGTTTTTTCTTCTCATTTTTTCACTAGCCTTTCTTTCTTTTTTTCTTTTTCTCTTTTTTTTCTTTTCCTTTCCATTCTAACTTTGTCTCTTTTTTTTCTTTTCCTTTCCATTCTAACTTTATCTCTTTTTCTATTTACTTTTTTTCTTTTCCTCTTGCCATGTTTCCGTTCTTTCTTTCTTTCTTTTAGCTTTTTTCTCTTTCTTTTTTACACATCATTCTTTTTTTTTTTTCGGAATCACTGCTTTTCTTTCTTTGTTTCTTGCTTTGGCTTTCTTCTTCGTCCTCTTATTCTTCGTCTCTTTCTTGTTTTTTTTTTTTCGTTGTAGTTCTTTTCTTTTGTGGTCGATTTAGTTTTCGTTTTCCACTTCGACATTCTAAAATTCATTATTTATATATAAATGCATTCTCACGTCTTTCTTTCTTTCTTTCTTTCTTTGTTCATTTATTTATTCCTTCTATTTTCAGTGAAACATTCGAAAAAGAATAAATGATTACAGCTGTCAAAGTTCTAATTCAATTTTTTAAAGAAACACTCATTGCTCTTTAGAATACGTATGCCTTTGCACACACACACACACACACACACATATATATATATATATATATATATATATATATATATATGAATTAGAATCAAATAGGGATTAAATCCGGCGGTCTGATAAAATAAGGTTTCCAATTTGTTCCATCATACATCATTGTATCTAGCTATAAACACACACGCGCGCGCGCGCGTATATATATATGTATACATATAAATTTAGATACATGAATAAGTGTGTAGCGTTGTGATGACAAGTGCATTTGTTGACGCAAGAAATTATTTTAACAATATTTTTTCTAGATCCATCACAGAATAAATGATATACAGTGAAATATTCAGATTAAAATTCGGCTTATAACTGTGGCACCAGATTCTAGGCATATTGATCCATCGTTTTATTTTATTTTTGTATTTTTATTCGGTTTGTGTGTATGTGTGTGAGTGTGAGAGAGTGTGTAAATGCGTGTGCATGCGTGTGTGTGTTTACAGATGTGTGTGTGAGTGTTTGTTTTTTGTGAGTGCGTGTGTGTGCGAGTGTGCGTGTATGTGTGTGTGTGTGTGTGTGTGTGTGTGTGTGTGTGTGTGTGTGTGCTCGGCTGTGTGCATGTGCGTGCGTCTGCTACTTTGCTTTTTTCTTCCTTTACGAATCATTCTTTTCCTGAGATATTCCCACTCACTGTGTTTATTTTTGTTCCTATATTTTTTTCTACCTGTGATGAAGTCGTCGACAGACTTGTCTCTGCTGACGCTATTTTCGACGGAGAAACCGAAAATAACTGAATTTCCCACGGAATTATTTCATTTAATGCAGTATTTCTGATTTCTTCCATAGCACCGTGGCTGCTGTTGGAGACATTGCAGTTTTAACAGCTGTGCTTGTCGCCGCTTCCGAAGACAACGTTCCTCTAATTCATATAATTGTTTGCTTTGTTTTATTTGTTGCTTTTCGAGCGACTGTATTTTCACATTATTTTCCCAATGCTAAATGCATTTACCATTATCACTTAACTGTCTTTCCGTTGCTTGAGTACCTCGGCGAGGTGCAATCGTTAACAGCCATGTCTCGCTAGATCAATTACAACTGAATAGTAAGTTAGATATACACTGCTTTTTCCCCAACCTCATCAAATCTACGCTTGTAAAATCATTTGGACTCTTCGACGTGCTGTTATGGCTAGTAAACTAGTTTACCCAAACTTTCGGCCATGTGCCAGATCTAACCTACGCTTTACGTTGTTTAAGGCTGAATCACAATGAAAACATTGGTTTCAGTACAATCACAACAGTTAAGCAACGTGGAGCATAGTCAATATCTATAGGGGTGACTGCTTGTGAATACAATGTGTTGTAAACTTAATAGTGCGGGAATATGAATCGAAGAGCCGCTTTCCAATTCCGGTTGGGTTCGTTATATTTACTTACTTATATTTACTTACTAGGAAAGGTATAAATCCACCACTTTTCCCAGCTATGTGTTTGTTAGTATTCCAATTCTTACATTCTAAAAATATTTTCCGGCTTTAAATAACCCACAAAGTGTTGATAAACCGTAGAAAATGAATCAGTTAATGGGTTTACGGTGTCATTTCCAATGGTAACTTCCTTGTATTTTTCTGTCATGGCTATTAGTATTATTATTGTAACTAATAGTTATATCGACTAATACAATTATTATTGGCATGAATATTATTTATACAATGACACCTTGCAATCATTCCTAGTGATTGGTGACAACAAGTCATCCTAACCGCCAATTCTCTATACTCGGTATCCGGCTGTTGTCTATTTTTTACATTTTTTAAGATTGTACCCAAGTGTTTCGATACGATCTTATCAGCATAAAATACACACATAACACACTGTAGATGAAAGAAACAAAACAAAAAAAAAATGCAAACTCTTAGACAAAATAGTGAAGAAAAATTAATAAATTTCCTAAGCCGGCAAAGCATAGAAATGAATACAATATGAGAACCAGTAATACAGGAGTGCTAAAGAAAACCAAAAACATCAAAATTGTAATATGAGCTCTGGTAAAAAATGTAACTGAGACAATAGGTTTATAAGTCCCAAAAGATAAATACACTGATATCCTTATGGCCCAATGTGTAAAAGCGATGGTTGGATCCAGTTTTGTTTTTGTTCTTGCTTTTTGCAAACAGTGTAACATACGCCTTACGGCCTGTGCATGTAATGTATTTAATTATGGATGTGCTCTCTGATTGGGTTAGAACCTGCATAGTTCTTTTTACATCGCTCGGCCACAGAAAACGCCGCACCCCAGCAAATTATTTCACTATTATGTGAGGTCCTGATATTTTATTTACATTATTTGCACTTATATCTATACAACAACGAATTTAAAAAAAAAATTATGAGGGGGCACCCCCCCTATATATATATATATATATATAAAGAGAGAGAGAGAGAGAGAGAGAGAGAGAGAGAGTTTGAAAGCGTTTACGTGGCCTTGTATGTCATGAATGATTTTCAGTCTTACAGCTCCTTTTGTACAGACGAAATGTTGCATGCCTCTGTCGCTTTTTCTATGCCAAATGTTCAGATTGGGTGCATGCCTTGGTTTCATCAATTCGGCTCTTCACAGTTAACACCCAACAAACTACAGAAGCAGATTCAAATCATTGTCATTCACTTCGTATTTCATCAGAAGGAAGTTTCAACTTTTCCATAGAATTGATACATTGTGTAACGGACTCCTGCGAAGATGCTTCCCTGATCATTAAAATATAAATCTCTTTAATCTTACATCAATTTTTTTTTATTATTACGTGAGATCCTGAGATTTTACTTTCCTATCCAGTTATTTATTTTTAATATTTATTTCCTTGTATGGTGCTCTCTGGTCAGACAGATATGTCGTGTTCCCGAACAACACATCAGATATTTTGAGGTCTGTTAGCATCTTAGAATCAAAGCATCTCATTTTGTATTTTCTAGCCTATTTTTATACTGATAATAATTGTTATATTAGTCAGTCAAGTGTCATACGAGATACACGCTTGGGCGATCATGTCTTTCGATCCATGATTGATTAAGCAGAATAATTTCCCAAAGTAGTTTGCTATTTTTAGACTTGTTGTCAAACCCAATCTGTCCTGCTATTTAACCCATAGCTGGAAGGAGAAGAGATAGATTAATACTTTTCTCAAGGATATTAGTGCGCAAGTGAATGAAACGAATTTGATTGGAATTCGGATTCGGTTCTCTGATTTTTAATTCCGAGTTGATATCCATTGAATCACAACGCACATTCCCAATTGTTATATTATCGAACGATTTTGCAAAGTTCTTAGTGTTTCGCACTTCCTACTCTTTCATGCTTGATTATATATTCCCTTTTAATCAGCGTTTTGTATTCACTTTTTATGTGGTTTACAGTTTGCTTTCTTATTTCACAATAAGATTGTAGTATTGGTAACCTTAAGTGGGAGGAGTTTAAAATCTATCAGTAAAAAAAAAAATCCTTTTAAAGATTTTTAAGTGGTCTTAAATTTTTGAACATGAGTGTATACTTAATCAGAATTGCATAGTCGACAACCCTTTGTTTAGCTATTATATTCAGTGTTTGATTGTTGAAGATCCACCAAGAAGACGACCAACCCCAACATAAATAACATTATGATTGTACACAAGCATGGGTAGGATAAGCCGACCAAAGATTAGATCGTAAAGAATCGTAAAGAAGTCGTGCTGAGGCTGTCATTCAAAATAACCCATATCGACCCTGTATATTAATACAGGGTCGATATGTAAATTGTCGCTATTATATATTTTTAATTTCACGTATGAGCATTTTTTATCCTTTTGTCGACGGCACAGTTTGTATTGTTTATATAATTATTAATATGTTTTATACCTCTGATATATTACATCGAACACTATTTTATTAACACCAGGACTCGATGCTATATATATAGCCAGCTATTGACCAGAGTCAAAGTAGATCAGTAAAGAGTATTATAAAAATTGCTCAATACATATTCAACATAAAAAGTTAACATGTATAACTTTCAAATATTATAATTCAGAAGATCAGCCGATTACGCTACCATGGTTTCAACCTTTCGGTATCGTCAGACGTTTTATATTTATATTGTACCAAACTAGCTCACCACGTGTAGAAATTAAAAGAAAAAATGGCAAAGATCCTTATATAACTAGGAGTATATTAAGAAAGGCCAGTCCTTGCAATGGTAGTGATGTCTGTCGATTATGCCGAGAAGTCAGCCATAGTATGATTTCCAGAACGAGAAAGTTGCTAAATTAATGGTTCTGTTATGGTAATTTATCCATACACAAATGAACTCTTCCAATAAGCAGCGGTTTCTGCTTTGTGTAGGGAAGGCTATTCCAGCAGATAGCTCTGACAGCCGGACCAATACAATCACGCTGGTGATTTTCTCATGTTGTATAACTGTTCTTTGTTAATATATTTGTTTAAATCTATTCCGTCTTTGTGTTTTTATTTCTGGCCCCCAACCAGGCCACAAAAGGTCCGAAGTAATGTCCGGATGTAAGCACCTAAGAAAATATATTTTAAGCTCGTACAAACTGGGATGAATGTGTTTACAATATTAGTTCGTTTATCTTAATCAGCTTCTTCCTTATTTTAAACTTCTGATTATGCCTGCATTTTGGAAGTTCCTGTCACGTGTTCGAGGATCAGTTAGTATAAGACGCCTGAAGATACAAGTTGAAACCAAGACAGCGTAACCTCCTATTTTCCGATTTAGAAAATATATATATATACATATATAAATTAGAGAACATGGTATGAAACTGTGTATGAAACTAATGGTAAATAACTGAATAAAAAAATTAAGAAATACTAGATAACTTAATTTTTCCCATCAGCATGTGTGTGTGTGTGTGTGTGTGTGTGTGTGTGTGTGTGTGTGTGTGTGTGTGTGTGTGTGTGTTCATATATATTTGAGTACAATTTCTACATCAGATTAATAGTGAGTAATTGAATGACAAATTGGATAAACATTACTTATTGGTTTCTATTGATGAGTACATTGAATTTGTAGCCATCAGTATTTACCCAATGAAGAGAAATACATAGAAAATGCTTTTAAAACCCCCGATATCTTAATTATTTCATATATAATGCTCGCCGAAAAGCTAATCGTGTTTAGAAAACTTAGGAAATAAATAATATAATAAGGTTGATAAACTTAGACGCATAATACTGTCCATTAAGTCAATAAGAAACTACAGCTGAAAATAATTTATCTAAACTTGATATCAAATGTATTACAACGACGTCAAAATCACTAAAAGATCCTCTTACTCGAAAGCAAAATAATATAAACAGAAAACATAATATATAAATGGCTTAAATTTTAATCCCAACTCAGTAAAAACGCGGGAATTGTCCAAACACATTTTGATGAAGGGACTGATAACTCGCAATTCAATTCAAATGGAGTAGATAGACTAAACTATCGCCCGGTTCACACTCCACCCACGTCTATTGAACAGGTGTAGAGGCTCATCCCTTGTTCCCTGTTTAGGATGTGGTTTCCGGTTTTCTCTTTTCCAATCTTACTCTTACGTAGCCCCCTGCGCATCAGTGGCGTTACTGCCTTGCTTGGGGTGATATGATTAAAAAAAAAAACTCATTACGACTCATAAGACAGTCTTCTTCTTCTTCTTCTTCTTCTTCTTCTTCTTCTTCTATGTGCCCTGTCCCTTCAGGACGTAGGCGATCATGGCCTTCCACGTTTCCCAATCCCTGGTGGCTCTGAGCACGCCTTCTCCTGTAACACCATGCAATTCTCGTTCCGTCATCCACCTGATTAGGTCCTACAAATATGTTATCCCTTGCTTTCCCCTGTCTCTTTTTCCCTCTAGAAGAATTCTGAGGAATAACGCATTAGGTATTTGTTTATATTTCTGAGATGAGGTAGTATTTACAGTATTTAAATTATTCGAACTGTTGTCCTCATCTTTGTTGACATTTGTACAATGTTTCGGCCGTTGTAAGCTCCGGTCTTCTTCAGATGACACCACTATTTACTCGCATCTCAATAAGAAATCTGCCAAGGCTGACAAAGTATACCTGGCTACTGCCCTTCGCAAGGACGTAGGGTCTGTAATTGAATGGGGTATAAAAAATGGCTCGTAAACTTTCTTCTTCTTCTATGTGCCTTGTCCCTTCAGGACGTAGGCGATCATGGCCTTCCACTTTTCCCTATCCCTGGTGGCTCTGAGCACGCCTTCTCCTGCTACACCATGCAATTCTCGTTCCGTCATCCACCTGATTAGGTCCTTCAAATATGTTATCCGTTGCTTTCCCCTGTCTCTTTTTCCCTCTAGAAGAATTCTGAGGAATAACGCATTAGGTATTTGTTTATATTTCTGAGATGAGGTAGTATTTACAGTATTTAAATTATTCGAACTGTTGTCCTCATCTTTGTTGACATTTGTATCTTACGGTGTTCTTCTTCTTCTATGTGCCTTGTCCCTTCAGGACGTAGGCGATCATGGCCTTCCACTTTTCCCTATCCCTGGTGGCTCTGAGCACGCCTTCTCCTGCTACACCATGCAATTCTCGTTCCGTCATCCACCTGATTAGGTCCTTCAAATATGTTATCCCTTGCTTTCCCCTGTCTCTTTTTCCCTCTATCTGGCCTGTTAGTATCAGATTCTCCAAGCCCTCCTTCCTTATTGTATGTCCCAGGAACTTCAGCTGTCTCTTCCTGATGCTCAGCATTAATTTCCTTTTTGTTTCTATCATTTCTAAAACCTCATCATTGCTCACATGCTCGATCCATGATATTCGCAGCATCCTTCTGCAGAACCACATTTCAGTTGCTTCAAATTTTTCTTTCATCTTTGATAGTATTGTCCAGCATTCACTGCCATTTTGAAGGACGGACAGCGCGTAGCAATCCATTACTCTCTTCCTAGTTTCTAGAGAAATCGTCCTGTTTCCTGTTTCTTAATACCTTACTCAACTTCTGGAATGCTACCTTCGCCATGCCAATTCGCCTTCGGATCTCTCTGTCGCACTTTCCGTCTTCTGTTATAACGCTTCCCACGTATTTAAATTTTTGTACCTGCTTGATTCTGGTATCCCCGACCTGTATTTGGCATTTTGGACTGCCCTTTTTACTGATGACCATGCATTCGGTTTTCGTGCAGTTTATTTCTAGTCCTTTCTTGTTACTTTTTCTGCTACCTTCTGTAGGAGGTCTTGTAGTTTCCTTTCTGTGTCTGCTATCAGCACTGTATCATCTGCGTATCTTAGGTTGTTTAAATTGTGGCCTCCGATTACGAATCCAGGCATAACTTCTAGGGTCCTCAAAATATTCTCGCTGTACAAGTTGAACAAATCCGGTGAAAAGACACATCCCTGACTTATGCCCCTTTCTATCTTTGTATATCTACTCAATTCATTACCTGTCCGTATGCAAGCGGTTTGCTGCCAGTAAAGATTATTTATTACTCTCAAGTCTTTCCCCAAATATGTCCAGACTGCCGAGCATCACCACTAGTTCTTTGTGGCATATTTTGTCAAACGCCTTCGCATAATCAATGAAGCACAGGTATAAGTCCTTCATTTGTATTGCCCTTTAGGAGAGCATCCTAATCATAAATATGGCATTCTTGTTTCCGTGTCTTTAACAAAACCACACTGTTCTTGTCCTATTTCTGGCCTGATTCTGCTTCTCACTTTATTCATCAGGATTCGGTTTTATTTTATGGCTCATCAAACTGATGGTTCTGTGAAGTTCGCACGCGTCTGCTCCTGGCTTCTTAGGTAGTGCTATGAAGATAGTTGCTGAGATCATCTGGTATAGCCCCACTAGACAGTCAAGCTACACAAATATATGATAAAGAACGGTTTAGCATTTAAAATCCCGATGTAAAACATCTGAGTCGGATTTTGGAAAAAACTATATACAACGCAAAACAAAGAAAAGAATACTGAACTGTTACGTGATATATGTTCTCTTGTGTAGCCGTAAATGATGAAGAAGTGACTTGAAGCAACAATAATAAAGAAAAGAGGATTGAACTGTTACTTGATATTTTCCCTCCTGTGTGACCGCAAATGGTGAGCAATCTTCTCAAAGACGAAGAAGAGACATGAATCAAAGAAAAGAATACGAAATTGTTTCGTGATACATGTTCTCCTGTGTAACCGCGAATGACGAACAATCTCCTCAAAGATAAACAAGAGACTTAAAGCAATAGAAAAGAAGAGAAGAGTACTGAACTTTTGCCTGTGTGGTTGTGAATGATATACAATCTTTTCAAAGATGAAGACGAGACTTGAAGCAACAAAATTGTAATTGTACAGAAAGATGTTTATGATATCATAGACCAAAAATCTTACAAACAACAAGGTTTTTGAGTAAATAGAAGCAAAAAGGAAGAGGCAGTTAAAATTTCTCATGCAGAAAATGAGGAAGAAAGGCTTGGAAAACCTGATACTTTTAGGGCAAATTGAGAGAAAGGTGAAAGAGGGGAGCAACACGTATTATACTTCATGAAATTGAGCAAATGGATGGTAGATCACAATTTGGAAGAAATATCAAATACAACTATTAAGAACTAAAAGAGACAGGAAGATGTGAGGAGCTATGATCATATACGCTCTGCTGGAACACGGCATATAAAAGAAGATATAAAATTTATATAGTCAGTGTTATTCCGTTTTATTAAATTGTCAGCTTTATTCTGGAAAACATATTTGTATATATATATATAATTTATTTATTTGAGGATTATTTTAATAGATACTAGTATTTGAGTAGATATTCTGTTTTTTAATTAAACAATATATATATATATAATTAAATCCAACAGGAATCTAAAAGTAAGCAACTTGATGGTCATATATATAAAGAAAACGGCATGTAGATAAAATCCAAAAACAGATCCTATAAATATTAATCACATTAATATTAACCATGATCCTGCTAGAGGGCTCTATGTAAATATTGTTATCTCCTTACAGAGCCAAATATGTATATTTTCATATAAAACTCCGAAAATTACATATGATGTATGGCCAGTTTATCGAGGAAAAGCCTCACTTTCAGCGCCAAAAATTCATTTATTATGCAAATACGGTATAAATTCATTTACCGGAAATATAGTAAAAAAGAATTTCATAGCCAGAAGCTTACATGAAATAAGAAAAAAATATCAGAAAGAATAATGGGAGAGGTGTTAAAAGGGAGAGTAGATTTTCTAACAAATTTGTCGTCTGGACATTGATACGCATGGAAGGGAAGAAGGAGAATAGAAAAGAGAGACGACGAAAAGGATTCAAGATACGATCATTGAAAATGACTTTTAAATTACAACAATCTTAAGAAATCAAAAATTAAAATTAAGCATGTTACAAAAAAGTAAGTGGGTGAAAAGGAAAACAGAAAAAAGGCGAAAAAGAAACCAATGGGTAGACAGGGAAGGAGTAAAAGAAGAAATTGGGGAAAGAAAGAAGAAAAGATTACGCCAGTCAGCCATCTAAAGAAATGCAAGCTAAAAGAGAGTGGAAGTGGGAAGAAAGGTATAGATACATAAAATGAAAAAAAGAAAGAAGTTAATAATATCGTAATACAATTGTAGGGATAAAATTACTTTAAATTCTACCATTGGAATAAAAGGGAAGGAGCAGAAAAGGAAATATTGCATTTTTCAAAATAAAAAGAAAATATTTCTTCAAAATAAAAATAAATAAAACAACATATTTTTTATTTTAATAAAAATATTTCATTTTATTTTTTTATTTTAATAAAAACAAAATAAAACATTTTTCAAAATTAAAAGGAAAAATAAAATAGAAATAAAATATTTTTTTTCAAATAAAAAGGAAATATTTTATTTTTTCAAAAATATTTCCGTTTAAAATAAGATCGTCTTACTGTTGTAGGGATAAAATTACTTTAAATTCTAAATAAAAGGGGAGTAGCAAAAACAAAAAGGAAATATTGTATTGGAGGGGGTTTTAAAAAGGGGACCTTGATAAATAATATGTACACATACACATACACATACACATACACATACGTACATATACAATTATATAAACATACGCACATATACATATATATACTATGGAATTTAGTCCCTGTTCTTTCATTCTTCCCACTCTCATTTAGCTGGCGTTTCTTTTGATGGCTGTCTGGCGTGATATTTTCTTTTTTATTTCCCACCACCATCTTTCCTTTAACTCATTCCCTGTCTACCCCGTTGTTTCCTTTTTCCCCTTCTTTCTGTTTTCTCTTTTGCCCATTTACATTCATGCAACACGCCTAATTTCTGATTTATTAACACAGATGTAATCTAAAATTCGCTCTTGTCTTTTCCCCTTTTTCCCTCCCTTCCGTATCAATTTCTAGACGACAACATTCTAAGAAAATCTACTCTCTCTTTTAACACTCCTCCCATTATTCTTTCTGTATTATTTTATTTTTTCTTCTTTCATGTAAACCTCCGAGTATGAATTAAAGTTTGACTATACACCACAATATACTCCCGCACCAGTAAGAAACCTGGCATGGCGGACAGACATAATCTCGCTGCTGACCTTGAACGGGATCTACACTCTGTGGTGAATTGGGGCAAGAAGTGGCTTGTCAACTTCAATGCGTCCAAGACTAAGCTGTTGTCTGTCAACCATCACAGGCAACCTCTCCTGCCTCCCATAAGCATGGACCAAGCGATTCTCTTTGAGTGCAATACACTGCGCCTCCTCGGCCTTACCCTATCTTCTTATCTCAAATGGAACCGCTACATCGAATACATAGCTAAATTCACTGCTAAGAAGGTTGGGTCACTGTGTCGATCCAGGACGTTCTTTCCGCCTGAATCCATCCTGCATGTATACAAGTCTACCATTCGACCCTGCATGGAGTACTGTTGCCATTTATGGTCAGGCGCACTTCCGCTCACCTCAGTGTTCTCCCCAGGCTGCAAAGGAGAGTTAGTAACGTGATAGGTGCTGACTTGGCGGCTCGACTACAGCCACTTCCCCACCGACGAGATGTGGCCTCCCTTTGTCTGTTCTATAAATACTTTCATGGCTTCTGCTCAGATGAACTTAAGTCACTGGTGCCTACTCAACAGGTGTTTACTCGTGCAACCAGAATGGCAACTGGGTTCCACCCATTCACAGTTAGGTTAGCCAAATGCAGACGACAATTCTACTCCTGCAGCTTCTTCTCTCGCACTTCCCGCCTGTGGAACTCGCTCCCATATTCTTACTTTCCTGACGGCTACAACCTCCAGAAATGTAAATGCAAGGTCAATACTCATCTACTAACCACTTGACTCTAGTTCTTTCCCCACCCCGTATATCCTTCCTTTTCTCTCCACCCTTGCAACTGTCATCACACCTGCATTTTCATCTTTCTATTGCTTCTTTCTAATTGGTTTGTAATCCTCTTCTCCCTCCTCTAATTAATTTTCTTTCAGTTATGTAGCCCCCCCCCCCACCCCACCCGCACATCAGTGGCATTTACGCCTTGCCCGAGGTGAAATGATTAAAAAAAAAAAGAAAAAAAGTTCCGGTAAATGAATTTTGTACTGTAATTTTTTAATCGTTTCACCTTAAGCAAGGCAGAACTGCCACTGGTGCGTAGGGGGTTACAGAAGAGGTGAGATGAGAAAGAGGAACAAGTTACAGGGGAGTCAGAGAATGATTAAGAACAGGATGAGAATACAGGAGTGAAGACGGCTGCATGAGATTAGAGTGTAAAGGAAGAACATGATACAAGGGTAGTCATGGAAAGGATGTCAGTGAAGAAGGTAAGAGATGGCAATTAACTTTGCATTTAAATTCTTGGAGATTGTAGTTTTCAGGGAAGCAAGTATATAGAAGGGAATTCCACAGGCGGGAAGTGCAAACAAAGAAGCTGTTAGAGTATAATTAGCGGTTACATTTGATTGGTTTCACTGTAACATGGTGGGGCCTATTTGCTAGTGTAGACGTTCGAGTAAATTCATGCAGAGAGGGCATCAGGGAGCTAAGCACGTCAGAGCAGAAGTTGTAAAAGTATTTGTAAAAGAGACAGAGGGAAGCCACATTATGTCGGTGAGAAAGTGACTGGAGTTGAGCTACCAAGTCGGTATCAATTACACTACAGATTCTTCGATGGATTTTGTCAAAAAATCCGAGATGAATAGCAGGGACACCCGACCATATGTGACAGCAGTGTTTAATGCACGGGCGGATGGTTGATTATAAGTTGTGAGATAGATTTAGAAGAGAGAAAACTTATTAGCCCTACAAACGGAACCAACCTTTCGAGTAGCAGATTTAGCTATTTGCATAATAAATTAATTTTGCCACTGATGAAGTGAGGTTTTTCCCGCTAAAATGGTCATACACCATATGTAATTTTCAGAGTTTTATTAGAATATATATATATATATATATATTGTCCTCCGCAGACAGAACTGTTTCGCTGTATCACAGCTCATCAGTACGGTTAGACTCCGATTGCTTTTTAACCCAGGATTGAAACCCGACCGAATTAGCGTCAGTTGGCGATTCTACCTCTGGGCTATGGGCGTTTGGTGGAAGAAGGCAGACTTTTTAGCGCATATATTATCATTATACGCGCTTAATAACTAGAGTGATCTAATTCATTTTACTGAATGAACGATGCGTACAAGCCAGAGTAGCTACTGTTTTTCAAAGTCTACCATTCTTCCAGAGTGCTCAATCAGGGTGTGAGAGCGTATATATATATACATATATATATATATATATATATATATATATATATATATATATATATACGCTCTCATATATATATATATATATATATATATATATATATATATATATATTGTTATTACAATGACTTAAGCCATTGTAATAACAAAATTACAATATTCAGCTTTACTCTGTTTTGAGCACGCTTTATAAAAGTAAATGCATGAACAATGGTTTTTAATCTGTCTTTTCATTCACTTCATTATAATGTCTTTATATGTATATCAGTCAGTTAAGTGCCATACATGATACACGCTTTGGGCGATCATGTCTCAAAAAAGACATAACTGACTAGACAGAAGATTATCCCACATTAGGTTGCGATTGCTTTCTGCGGTAGACTGGTTGCCAGACAAGGCTATAGAACCCAATCTGTTCTATTATTTAACCCATAACTGGAGGGAAGAGACGGATTAATACCTTTTCCAGGAATTCACCTGGAATTCGAACGCAGCTTCCCGATTTTTCGTTCCGAGTCGATATCCACTGTCCCACAACGCACACCCTGTATATGTATATAGTTATCACTAGCATATACTTATATTAATGATATATGTATATAGTTATCATTATTATTACAGTATACTGCAACTCAAAGGCTATTAAGTTTCGGTGTTCATTACACCATCATCCAGCGGTAATATGTGGTTAATTGTCTTGGTCATATATATATATATATATATATATATATAGATATATATGAGAAGACTTAAAATAACAAAATTATATTTAAAATAAAAAATGTCATTATATTAAGCGATTATAGTGGGGTGGGAGGTTATTATGTTTTAAAAGAATTGTGTGTGAAGACACATGAATCTTGGGGCAAAGTATAGCAATATAAATCAGACATGAGTAAAAATTTAAAAACGAATGAAATAAGATAGTAATTAATTTATGATTTTTAGAAGCGAAGAGTTGAAAAAATAAAAAAATAAGAACAATAAAAATATTCGTTTGAAAGAGTTTTTTTTAATATAAAAAACTATTTTAAAGAAAACAGATATGACAAATTGAAGTTAGATCTTAAACACAGTACTAGATAATAGATGACTTTTAGTGAAAGTAAATATACAAGACAATGTGAAAGTTAATAAAGTTTAGTTTTAAGATAAATATAATTAATTAAAAAGATAGGTGTATAGTTTAATTTTAAGCAACGCTTGGATGTGGCACAAGGCCGAAAGTTTGGGGTATCCAGTGAGGATCGAAATCACTACTCACTTGTAATAGGTTCTAGCAAAACATTTGATAGAGCTAGAAGACCACAAAATTATTAATTCTAATTAAAAACAATAACACCGTGGAATTTCCACAGGTATCACTCGTTGATAATAAATGTACTGAAATAACGACGATATATGACAATGTTTTTATTTATAAACCGTAAATTTTAAATTCCATTATCGATCGTTCCAGACGGAGCCTAAACAATTCATCGTTATAATGTCGTTCCCAGAATGCCTTTCGTAAGTTTTTTTCTTTTCAATACTTAAACATCCTGTCTTACCACTCTCGTCATGATTGCTAAATGTCGACCTGTTAATTCACAAGCATTCATGACTGAAAGACGTCTTCGGCATGAATGAAAAACTGAATACCATCTTTTGAGTTAACAAACAATCTTTCCTGTTTGGCAAACAAAAGCGTGGATTTCGGTGTCTTTTCATATTTACAAATGAAGCTAGTTTCTTAGGATAATATTCTCAATGAAGCGGAATAGGCTTATTCAAATTGGGCCTGCATTTTTCTCTTTGGAAGGTCGGCTGTTTTAATATTCACAGTAAACAAGATACGAGAATTTACTCGTCAAAAATGTATTAAATCACTGAAATCGAACCAACTGTACTGGTTGAATTACTTTATTTTAAACTAGGTGCTTCTAAAGATTCGCGATATCTAAGATTTAAAATTCATTTTTGAAAAGGAAACATCTTTCTAAAAGCTTTTATATTGTTTTCTTTTTCAAGGTAATAGATTACATTTAATATTTCCAAGAAACGAAACATTTTGCTGTATTTAAAGTCTAATTTAAGTTGACTGGAAGGAGTTTTCGTTTTGAAATTACTTAAGTTGCTGATTTTAGAACCATTTTTCTCATCTTTCATCACAATAAATAAAATAAAACTTTATTTGAGGAATATTAGGTGATTTTAATTTTAATTTATCTGATTTGAAACAAATATTAATTACTTTAAGTTTAGAATATCACAGAAATGCATTTTTAACACCGCAGTAGCTACATTATTTATATTATTCGGGCTGCTGTCCTCATATTTTTGTCATATTCACGATGTTTCGGTTGTCGTACGATCTGACCTTCTTCAGATGATTCAATACCTGGCTACAGCAGAGGTAAACAAATAACTTAGAGAGTCGAGTTAAAGAGAGATAACTGAAACAGCAACAATAAAATAAAATAAAATAGGTAAATGTGCTCTGCTATTCACCTAGGGGTCCTTGACAAAATCCAACGGAAAATCTGTAATGTGATCGATCCCGACTTGGCAGCTCAGATACAGTCACTTTCCCACCGGCGAAATGTGTCTTCCCTGTGTCTCTTCTACAAATACTTTCACGGCTTCTTCTCCAGTGAACTTAGCTCACTGGTGCCTTCTATATATGAATTTACTCGAGCCACAAGATTAGCAACTAGATCCCACCCTTTTTCTGTGAAACCTATAAAATGTAAACTCAAATTCTGCTCCATCAGCTTCTTTTCTCACACTTCCCGCCTATGGAATTCCCTATTCCGCTTCATTGAGAATATTATCCTAAGAAACTAGCTTCATTTGTTTACTTGCTTCCCCGACAGCCACAATCTCCAAGAATTTAAATGTAAAGTCAATAGACATCTCCTATTTCACTGACTTGATCCTCTCTCTCAAGCCCCTTTCTCCGTCCACTCCACTCTCATCAGTATTTGCATCCTTCTCTTACCCACTTCCTAACACGCCCTGTCACTTGTAACTCTTTCTCATAACTTTCCTTTTATGTAACCGTCATAGTGGCATCACCCATTACGAATTGAACTCTTCCTACCACTACATATACTTTCCCTCACAAGAGGAGAGCAGATCAAGAGAGATCAAGAGTTCGGAGAGAGTAATAGATCCGCAGGAGATCAGCATATGCAGATCAGCGGGGAGCGATAGGCAGAGATAGAGATACCGTACGACCATTGCAAGTCTCAATTATAGTATTACTTCCTACCCGTATTTATCGTTCTACTAACAGGGTTCCGCGTATTGTATTTTCTGTGTTAATATATATTCGTTATTTCCTATTGTGGTTGTTGTTATATTATTTTCTTGCTGGTCTTCTTAACCGGGTCCACGACAGTGAACCCTGCGCATCAGTGACGGTGGACTACATTGCTTGGGCGATACGATTATAAAAAAAATAAATAAATAAATAAAAATACAACATACATCAAGTAAAATAAATCACGTAGGCCCAAAGATATAAAATTATTACAAAATTCATATGAATACGAAAGGATTGGAAAATAACAGCAGAGAAAAACCAAATGACCTTGAAGAGTGATAACATGAGAAAAATTTCCTTACGAAACTTCAAAGTCGTCATGATTAAAATAACACCGCTCAGCTGACACGATTTTCCACATTGATTTCTCTCTGTCTCTCTCTCTCTCTCTCTCTATATATATATATATATATATATATATATATATATATATAAATATCGGGGAGGGGGCCGATATATAATGGGGTACAAACTCTAGATAAGACTAATAGTGAGAAATTGAATGATATATGGAAAAATGTTAATTATCGGCTTCTATTTATAAGTACTTTGAATACATCAGTATTTACCCGATAAAGATATCTGAATTTATAATGCTCACCGAAAAATAATTGTGTTTATAAAACTGGAAAGGTAAATAATATAATAAACTTGATAAACCTAGGCACATAAAACTGTCCACTAACTCAATAATAACTATAAGAAAAAATAATTTGTCCAAACTTAATATAAAATGTATAAACAATAAGAGATCCTCTTACGAGAAAGCAAAACAATATCAACAGAAAATGTGAAACGGGAGAATACAATATAGACTATCATAATAGGCACATTGGTGAGTCGCCTAGGAATTTGAATAAAAGATTATATGAACATAAAATTGATTTTTTTTTTTACGAAACAACATCTCTCCATATTTTTATATATCATTATTATTTTTTGTTCTTTTTCTTCTGTTATTCGTCTGTTTTTGTTTCATTATCATTCTTTTCTTTATTTGAATTTCATTCTTTTATTTCGTAAACTCCTTCTTCATACCGTTTCCTAATCCATCCTTCCTTCCTTCCTTCCTTCCTTCCTTCCTTCCTTCCTTCCTTCCTTCCTTCCTTCCTTCCTTCCTTCCTTTCTTCCTTCCTTCCTTCTTTTCAGCTCGTCACTTAAAACCAGTTGTAATGTTTCATCCCATTACATCATTCCTCCATAGACTGTTTCAAATTGCCAATTGTAGAAATTTTAATTTCAGCGGCCATTTTTGTTTTTATCTAGACTGGGAAAATTTCATAAAATGTAGTTAAAATCGTCGCTTTGTTCTGCTTTCTATTTTGGTGGTTCTTGTCGGTCCTGATAATCGCCTTGCATGAGAATTAATCAGGCAGAAATGGAATTAAACTAAAATATCAAGTTTTATTAGTGAAAAATTAATTCCAGACAAAAGTTTTCTTCGGTCTCTTAATCCAGACTTTTGTCAAACTGTCAATCCAAGCTATATTTTGTTACGCCCAGTCACTTTGCATTTACCAAAGAGACATTTTTTTCTTTTTCGTTTAATTTTCTACTGCCTTGTTTTTGAACTCATCAGTAAAATAATGTTTGCATTGAAATATTACTGAACAGAAAAGAGAAAAGAGTGTTTTAACGAATATGACAAAAGTCAAAAGCAGTTACATCGTTAAACGTTTTCATTTCTAAATAGTATGGTAGCGAAGTTGCAAATATTTGCGCCTCGATAACTTGAATTTTCGGTGCAACAGCTTAGGGTATACCTCGATTCCAGAGTATACTCGGGGTATATGTTAAACTATAACTTCTTTATACACCGGGTATTAAAAGCAACTAGGCTAGAATATATCCCGTCAAGTAGGCACAGAAATTTAAATACCTGTGAAATGTTCAAGAGAGGACGAAAAGTGGTGTAGTGGATATCGGTTTGGAACGAGAAATCGGGAAGCTGAGTTCGAATTCCAGTTGAATTCCTTGCATTCACTTACGCACAAATACCCTTGGGAAAGGTATTAATCCGTCTCTTCCCTCCAGTTATGGGTAAAATAACAGGACAGAAAGTAATGGCAACCTACTGCGGGAGAATCTTCTGCCCAGTCTCTTTCAAGGCATGATCGCCCAAGCGTGTATCACGTATGGCACTTAACTGACTGACTGACTGACTGATGCATGTCCGCAGAGATTTTTTGCCTGCATTCTCCCGCCCACCAGTTTATTCCGATACCCTCGTTTGCACATTAATAGACCTAACTCCTGCATGTCAATTGATTTTGATCAAAATGATGAACGACTTATCATTTCTGTTTTTTCAAAAGCTGGGGCTTTTTTACGAAGTCTACAGGATAGTTATTGAATATATGACAAATAGATATGCATATTTGTACGACAAGGGCCTAGTCAGCTATTGAGGAGAGTCAAACTTGAATTTGAAATGACCAACTAGTAATTTGTGATCGATCAGTACTTTTCAATAATTGATGTAGTCAACACGCGTCTTAGTTTAGGTTTAAATGCGCTTGGGACCTGTCGTATCAAATAACTTTGAGGCTGTGTTTGTAAACTGTAACCATCATTTAACATTCTGGTTAAGATATCATTCATTTGTTTTACATAAATGTTCACCTTGTACAAGATACAAGAGCCACTCAAAGTAGAGGGTTACGGAGTAAAAGATGTAGTAATTTCGATTGGCAAGGTTTTTTTTTTATTTTTGAACATGTGAACCTTCGAATTCAAACAATAATAAAAATAAAATAAAGTTAAAAAAATAAAAAATACTAAAAATAAAAACAAAATACTAAAAATAAAAATAAAGACAACATGGCTATTTTTATATTTGTATTCTGTTTTTAGTCTGCTAACGTAATTGATTCTGCTTCTAGAAAATTACACGGATACATAAAACAACGTAAAAACGTAAAACACAACCTCATGTCTGGATTTTTTTCATCCTAACGCAATTGATACAGTGGTATTGTAAAGAAGATAAGCAAAATATTTTTGTGTGAAGTTGTTTTATAAAGAACCTTTGTAATTAATTTCTTTCAATTTGAAAGAAAATTATTTTTCAATCATATTTAAATTTGTAGAGACGTGTTTGAAAATTGTTTATTTCTTCGCTTATCAGGCATATTCCGCTTCACTCTCATTGAAAAGCCTCAGTGAATTTTTGCAACTATCTAGTTCATGAGGAGGTTAGAGTTAAGAATATATAATTGATGACCAGATAATCAGAAAGAAAACTGTCCAGCGTACGCCATAACGAAGCACAACTACAAAGATCAATGTCACAGTGTTATTATTATGAACCAATGAAACAGATTCAAAAGAAGGAATGACTACTTTCCAAGTTGTATTATTGCGACGATTGGTTGAAAATTTTATAAAATGGTAAATTTTGCACACATTAGTTACAATATTGTTTTTTCCATGTAATCTGGTATCAAAATGTTCAAAGAAGACTTCAAAAGTAACTAGTAGCAGCTGCCCTTGAAAATGGACAGCATTTAACCTTGTAGTATTATCAAGTATCTGCAAAAATGGATTTTCTTTTAAAGAACCATCATGCTAGCATGGTTGCTACTTTAATGGATTACGCACTAGATTTATCAACAATGCAAATAAGGGTATCTGAGTATAGGAAAAATAAGGGTATCTGAGTATAGGAAAAAATAAGGGTATCTGAGTATAGGAAAAATAAGGGTATCTGAGTATAGGAAAAAATAAGGGTATCTGAGTATAGGAAAAATAAGGGTATCTGAGTATAGGAAAAAATAAGGGTATCTGAGTATAGGAAAAATAAGGGTATCTGAGTATAGGAAAAATAAGGGTATCTGAGTATAGGAAAAAATAAGGGTATCTGAGTATAGGAAAAAATAAGGGTATCTGAGTATAGGAAAAATAAGAGTATCTGAGTATAGGAAAAATAAGGGTATCTGAGTATAGGAAAAATAAGGGTATCTGAGTATAGGAAAAAAGAGACAGTCTGGAAGATGACGTCCTGCAACCTCCACAAACCGAGGAAAATATTGATCGTGTTTACTATATTGCAACGGGCGATTGGCTATAAATCAAATAGCCAATGCTATTAGCATGTCTCGTGAAAGAACTGGGAATACTTTTCACAATTAACTTGGGTTGACGAAGGTTTCTTCTTGTTGTGTGCCACATCATCTGACATGTAGCACCAGGCTGAGCCAGAGTTTAAAAGATAGGTGAAAACACCCCCTCACCTGCTTCAAAGAAAGTCAGGGTCATTTAATTTGCAAGGAAGGCGCTTTCATCACTTTGTGGGATGCAAATGGCATTGTGTTCATTGACTATATTCAAAAAGGCCACACCATCAATGGTGAGTACTATACAAACTTACTGAGGAAGTTACGAACGGCTATCAAGACCAAACGTCCAGGAAAACTGACGAAAAGTGTTCTTCTGTCATCAGGATAATGTTCCAGCATATTTCTTGGTTTCAATGGCTGCTGTTTGTGAATGTTGTTTTGAACTGGTTGATCAAACCCCTTATTCTCATGATTTGACTAACATCTCTTTCCACAACATAAAAAATCAATTACCTGAAGACCAGTATCGCATTGAAGATAATGTCAAATAATGATCTGAAATGGAATAACTACATCAGATGTGCGTTGTGGTGCAGTGGATATCGACTCAGAACGAGAAATCGAGGAGCCGAGTTCGAATTCCAGTTGAATTTATTGCATTCACTTACGCACAAATCCCATTGGGAAAGGTATTAATCCGTTTCTTTCCTCCAGTTATGGAATAAATAATAGCACAGCTTGGGTTCTTTAACCAGTCTACCGCAGAAAGTAATGGCAATCTACTGCGGAAAAATGTTCTACCCAGTCAGTAATGTCTCTTTCGAGACATAATCGCCCAAACGTGTATCACGTATCGCACTTAACTGTTTGACTGTCTGACTGACTGTTTTTCTTCTCACTGTAACCCACTGCGAACCAGTGTTGATCCAGCCTTGCTTGGGGTGAAATGATTATAAAACAAAAAGACAACGTCATATCTGTTGTTGATGAATTTTCACTAAAAGAATGAACAGTCTTCTTTAAGTGGCCAGAAGTTAGTTTAGCTGGATATATAGCAATGCGGTTAAAATTAATGCAAGCAATATTTCACAGCTCAAGCATCACACCCTTATGAACTTTCCATCCCATCCTTGTTCCTGGAAACAAACAATGCAGTTATCAATAAGAAAAGTTGAAATTAATGCTTGCAATATTTCACAGTTCTTGCACCACTCCCTTATAGTCAACCTATGAGCTTTTGATCCCATCCTTGTTATTGGAAAGAAACAATGCAATTATTAATAAGAAGAGTTGAAATTAATTCCTGCAAGATTTCACAGTTCTAGCATCACTCCTTCATATTCAGCTTATGAACAATTCAGTTCAGCCTCGTAAATAGAAGTACTTCTTTTTGTTATCAGTCTATTTCAAAACTCTGCAAAATAAAAATGTTTAACTTGAGCTGTCACCTCTTCTATGTGTAACAGGCTGACGGCCATATCACGTTAAAGATCTAGCCTGATCAATAATAAGATAGGTGACCGCTTGATGATACCAGATGTTTCAAACTTAGATGCCGCCATATTGGTCTCACACTTTCAGCGGACCTCAAATGGAATGACTATATCGAATCCATTGCTAAATCCGCTGCTATGAAAGTCGGTTTTCTGTGTAGGGTCCGGAAGTTTTTTTCGTCTAAATCTATCCTGCACGTATATAAATCTACCATCCGCCCATGCATTGAATACTGCTGCCATATCTGGTCGGGTGCCCCTGCTATTCTCCTCGGGCTTCTCGATAAGGTTCATATAATGTGATAGATAAGGGTCTATAATGTGATAGATACCGACTTGGCAGACCGCCTGCAGTCTCTCTCCCACAGGCGCGACGTGGCTTCCCTGTGTCTCTTCTATAAATACTTTCACGGCTTCTGCTCCGATGAACTTAGATCACTGGTGCCCCCTAGATACGAATTTGCACGAGATACTAGATTAGCAATTAGATCCTACCCTTTTACAGTGAAACCGATAGAATGCAACCGCAACTTCTACTCAAACAGTTTCTTTCCTCGCACTTCCCGACTGTGGAATTCCCTTCCACACGATTGCTTCCCCGACGGCTACAATCTAAGGTCAATAGACACCTCCTAACACACTAACCTGCTCCCATTCTATCAAACATTCTTCCCATCTGCCCAACCCTCATCCTCGGTATCCTTATTCATCTGTCACCTTCCTCCTGACATTTCCTATGTCTAACCACTCCTCTTTACCTTCCCCTGTGTAGCCCCATGCACAATAGTGGCAGTGGAATGCCTTGCTTGGGGTGAAATGATTAAAAATAAATATCACATTGAAATACTGATTCTTCAAAGATTAACAAAATTAAACCACTTCGAGCTGCTCAGTGCCTAGATAGCTGAATGCTTAGGAAAGCTACGGAGAGTAAGCTTGGTGTTTCCAACTACGTTGCGGCTATATCACGTTGAAGCACTAGTTCTCATACGATCACCGAAGTCAGGCAACGTCAAACCTGGTGAGTACCTAGGTGGACGATCACTTGGGAAAGTCAGATGCTTGGATTTTCATCATCTCAGGTAATTTTATTTTGTAATCATTCGATTAATAAATCAATTATTTGATTTATAAATCAGTTATAATTTGTAGCAACAGAAATATGGTTCTACAGTAGGTCAGCAACGACAACGTTTTAGAGAAAAAGAAAACAAAATTTCACTTATACTTCACATCAGAAAAAAACAGTTGAAATTTCTGAGATACATAATAAGGAAGGCAGACTTGATAAATTTGATATTCACAGGACAGATTGAGGGCAAGAGAACTGTATAAAAACAGCTCATAACCTGCCAAACGAACTTGAGTAAATGGATGGAGGAACAAAGTTCAGGAGAGGCAACAAAAATAATTATTAAGACCAATAAAGGATAGGAAATTGTGAAGAGATGTGATCGCTAACAGCCTAAAAGTACACAGCACATAGAAAAAGAATATTTAGGCCGTATACAGCTGCATTAATAAAAAGATTGCAGTGTGTGTTGAAAGAAGGGAAATGAATTAAACTCATTTTTAAAATAAATTAAAACCCTTAATCCATGGATGGGTATTTGCATTGTGGTGCAGTGGATAACGGTTCAGAGCAAAACATCGGAGAACCGAGTTCAAATTCCAGTTGAATTCGTTACATTCATTTACGCACAGATACCCCTTGGAAATGTATGCATCCGTCGCTTCTCCCTCTAGCTATTGGTTAAATAGCAGGACAGATTTGGTTCTATAACTTTGATTGACAACGAGTCTAACGCAGAAAGTAATGGCAACCTACTACGGGGAAATATTCTGTCAGTCATGTTAAGCGTTTATCACGTATGGCACTTAACTGACTGAAAACCCTTAAAAAAAAAGAAGAAGATAAAACGCTAAGAGTAGAGTTAACATCATCTCAGTTGTTAATTAATTTTAATAAATCAATTATTCCATTCATAAATCAATTATAAGTTACATAAATTACTTTTGCTGATTAAACAGATTTTTCATCAGACAGAATTTTAACCGGTAAAAAATATTGCTTTTTTTTAATTTTGTAGATGCCAATCTGCTTCACGGCTTGAAAAAAAATTACATTTTCTTGCTTTTAATTTGATAAAATTGAGGAACGTCGAAAACTAAATCACGTTTTTCGAATGTCCAGCTTGAATCTGTGAGAATTTGGAAAAACAATTCTATTTCTTCTGCTTTGTAACAAAAAATAAAATGTCTGCCATCACCGAATATGAATAGATTTTAAAGTTATTATTTCTAAATTATAATTATTTTAGATGCGAAACGGAACAGCTCACATCTTCGAAGATCTCAATCAACGCAGGTGATGTGTTTCTTTTACAAGCATGTGACGGTCTCCAACAAAAGTAATATTACTCATATAAATTAAACAGTTGCAATTTTTATAAAATAAATACACATAAAAACATTAATAATGATTGACAAAGATCTATCTAATTATATTAAAGTTTAGAGTAATGGCTGGCTTATTCGTTTTTGCGTTTATCCATCTGCTTGGATTGCAAAAGTAATTTGAAGTGGTGCAATACGGCTGAATAGTGGGACCACAACAAAGCTATGCCATCATCTGCTTGGACAGTGAGCTAATGCCTGTATTAAACTAGAACATTTCTGTGGTCTTTATTTTTATACATACATACATACATACATACATGCATACATACATACATACATACATACATACACACACACACACACACACACACACACACACATATATATATATAATCAGTTTTGATTATATATATATATATATATAATAATAAAATTGACTCTGTACGTATTCAAATCTTAAAATGTTACACAAGTAATTTTTAAGAACCACGAATAACCGGCAGAATCTAACTCCGTTATCGCCCTCTGCTATAAAGCTTTGGACAACGAGGGGGAAAAAAAGAAAACTGCGGAGCACCGACAATACATACAGCACTTCACAGCAAAGAAAAAAAACCCTCAAACGGAACAAACCACAAAGAAAGAAAAGTGCTCGATACTAAACTAACCAAAAAGGATTAACTAAGAGGCAGTTACGTAGAACAAAAACACACGAGAAAAAATCGCAAGATCGCCAAGACCTACCGCGGTTTCGCACAACGAGCCCTGACGAACCCTGACTGACCGCGAAACCGCGGTAGGTCTTGGCGATCTTGCGATTTTTTCTCGTGTATATATATATATATATATATATATATATATATATATATCAGTTTATATATATATATTCTAAACATATATTGTTAAATATAACAGACAATGAATGTCTATTATGTTTAATCGTGAGCCGTTCTAAACATTGTATTTTGACTTAATTGACGGTGAAAATAAAAACAAAAATTGTCCAACATTTGGATATTTTTGTATTTTGCTGGTTCTAAGCTTTCGGCTCACATAAGCTATCTCCAGACAGGCTACAGGGACGTTAACATAATGACCTTGGGTTGACATAAAACGTTAGTATGCAACGATAACAAAAACCGAAATAGCAGACGCAGGTCGTAAAAAACCGAATAGCAGACACAGGTCGTAAATTTGTAATGTGATTCTATGACGTTGCCTGCGTGTGAGACCGAAATGTTAACAGAGTCATATGTCTAAATTCAATGTAATGTGTTGTGATTAAATTCAAATGTGATTTTATTGAGTGAGGGTTGCTTTGATTTAATGTAGATGGCCTCCAATATCTGAAGGTCCTTTTAACTACATGTATGTGTGACTATTATTGTGTTATATATATATAGTATCTTACGTCTTCAAGCACGACACAGAGTTTCATGCCCAACGCAATCATCAAGGCATATTATGAACTGGCCGTTTGACATCTCAGATTTATAATTTATAACGACCTTAAACAACTAATACCAAAAACTAAATTAAATGCACCTGATAATTGCGTAGTGCATGGAACTCCTAATCGTCTGTTAGATGTAGGATAATATATATAATTATTAATATATACTTAATAGCTCTGTTATAATACGTTCAGCACTGTTCTATTAATATCTGTTAGATATTTATATAATTGTGTTTACCTTCGTATATACACATATGTATACTTATTTACATTCCTATATATGAATTACATATCTATATATTTAAATTATATAATTAAAAATTTTAAAAAAGTATTCCAGCATTATAGTATAAAATTAACATGAAAAACAAGATAACCAGAAATTAAAATCCAAGAATATGCACCTGGTTATTGCGTAGTGCATGAAACTTCGAGTCGTGCTGTAGACGTAGGATAATATTTATATTTATAAATATATACTTAATAGCTCAGTTGTATTATATTAAGCAATGTTTTTTAACGCCAGAACGATATATATGCGTGTATACTTGCGTGTATATGTCTATCTATATTTATCAATATATATATATAGAGAGAGAGAGACAGAGAGAGAAACATTAAACTGTCAATCAGTACGTCCAACTCTAACACACGCAGTCCGCCGAAAAACCATCACTGCTAGCGTTGCTGGCACCCCGCCTTTTCTGCTTTTCCAAGACGAACAAAATGTGCATGTGTGCAAATATTATCTCATTTTGGACGAGGTAGGCGCGCATAAATTGTATCTTCAATAGCGGCCATATTCTTTTGTATTATTTTGTAAGCAAGACTCGTTCGCGCTCATTTCGAATTCCGAGGTAAGTCGTCTCTTTCGATATACAAACATAGGTTAGGAATAATATTATATTCCAAATACAAGACTCAACATATAAATAAACTGGTAGTAACTGCTAGTCAGTATAATCACTCTCCCCTCCAATAATGTCCACGTATATAGAGAATAGGAGCATCCCATTTTTGTATACAGACTGCTATACAACATTTATATACAAAGCAATGATGATGAGAGGTAGTAAACCCTAAAATAAAGTGGTGTAATTTGTTAATTTTTATTTTGGGATATAAAGCTTACTAGTTGCTATGCAGATTTTGTGGTGCAATGGATATCGACTCGAAATGAGAACTCAGAGAAACGAGTTCTAATTCCAGTGAAATTCGTTCAATCTACTAACGCGCTAATACTATTGGGAAATGTATGAACCCATCTCTTCTCTCTCCACTTTTGGGTGAAATAGCAGGAAAGATTGGGTTCTTTAGCCTTATTTCACAATCAGTCTTCCACAGAAAGTAATGGCAACCTACTACGAAAAAAATTCTTCTGCCCAGTCAGTTATGTTTCTTTCGAGCTCAAGCGTGTATGACTTATGGCATTTAACTGCGGCAGTTTCCGGTAGGCCATCTCGATAACGTTATCATTTTTTCAGTTACGCCAGTGCGTTTTGTTGTAGCTGTAGGGAGATGATTAATGTTTATTGAATCGGTTTTGTGTCATACATAACCGAACTCTCTACAACTTACTATAATTCGCTATCATCAGAAGGTTAGAGATTGCAATGTGTGGATTAGTGAAAGAATAAAAGTACACATATTGCATGTTGAAATAGAAATTTATTAATGGAAAAGAAGAACATGAATTGTAGAAGTTAATGTTTAATGAGAAACACTATTAAGAAGTTAAGGTTATCAAGAGTTCGTAGTAGTAACTTATTGGAAAGAGTTTATGTGTACGTAAGCAGGAACGTATGTGTGCATGTATGTATGAGCGTTTGTTGGGTAGAAGTGTCTTCAAAGTAAACGCTCAGGGTGAATGGTGGAAAAGGAAGAAAGTGAGAAGTGAGAGAAAAAGAAAGGCGATACTAATAACGATCGCTTGTTTGTCATGGGTACGTGTTAAATGCTCGTTAACTCTGACGACGGTCTATTTTGCTCCAACTTTTATTTAGGTTTGAGGCCTGAAAAGTCATCTGGGGATTCACTCCCGAGTGTGATTCTGGCCTTACCATTGGACGACAAACAATTCACATCGAGGTGTGAAATTTCACTAGTTTTGTGTGTGGTAACCAAAGTTTGTAAATTCGAGAAAATTCGTTTATTTTTTAACAATGTTGCATTTGAATTTTTTCAAATTTGCGTTGTGGTGCAGTGGATATCGACTCAGAACGACAAATCGGGGAGCCGAGTTCCAATTCCAGTTGAATTTCTCGCATTCACTTACGCACAAATACCCTTGGGAAAAGTATTAATCCCTCTCTTCCCTCCAGTTATGGGTTAAATAACAGGACAGATTGGGTTCTATAGCCTTGGCTGGCAACCAATCTACCGCGGAAAGCAATGACAACCTACTGCAGGATAATCTACTGCCCAGTCAGTCATGTCTCTTTCGAGACATGATCGCCCAAATCGTGTATCACGTATGGCACTTAACTGGCTGACACTCTCAATTAATCCAAATAGATTTTTACTTCTGCCACCTGAGATGTCATTGTTTCGCGAAATAGATTTCTAATATCTTCTTGGCCACAGAACATCGCTACTTTCTCACTATTTTCGCGACAGATGGTCAAACGAGCTACGTTCATGAGTTACTCCCATCCGGAGCTTCTCGCTCGAACCCGTCAAATCCACATACATAGGGTCGATTCATCCCCATTCTTTTCATATTCTATTCTCCAGGACTATAGAACAGACTCCCGAGTGGATGCTTCCCAATCATTATGATAGCCTCTTCAAGTCAACCGTTATTAATCCTACATAACATCATAATAAACACTTCTTACCTCCTCTTTTTACGTCCTTATAAATGACTTCATTCAGTAAGTCTCTACTACCAGTGGCTCTTGGGCCTTATATTGAATGAACAGTAGTATAAAAATGTAGTGTTCGTGTTGAATTATGTGTTAAAGCTTCTTAAATTGTATCAGGTTGAAATTGAATTGAAGAAGAAAAGTGTGTCACAAAATATTTTCTTACTTTTCTATAGCAAGTCTTTTCAGGAGCTAGATGATCAAGGCCCTCCACATTTTTCTGTCCCATTTTCCGTTTTTTTGTTATTTCTTTTAAAACTGTTCTGCCATTAATTTGCTCAAGCCCATCACGTATGTCACGCACTGCTTTCCTGTGTCCCTCTTCTCTTTTATCTGTTCTGTGAGCATCAAATTTTCCAAGCCCTCCTTCCTCATTACATACCACAGAAATTTCAACTGCTTTTTCTTATTGTTTCCACTCTCTCCAAATCCTCGTTGTTGCTCACAAGTTCGGTCCATGGTATCTTCAGCATCCTCCTATAAAACCACATTTATTGAGAAAATACAAGAAGACAGATATCATGTAACAATTTCCTTTAATCGAACAAAATTTTAGTGAAAGTATTTAGCATACGCGGCACTTTCCTCCAAATAACTGTAATGAATCTGAAAATAAAGCCAATAAGATGACTTAATCGAAGCACTGATCTTCGTTCAAGTGACATCGCTCGTTATTTAATCGATTAGTTTGTTTGAAGATGACTGCTACTAATTTGCATTGAAATAATTGGTTTCACAGCGGTGTTATACCACGTGACTCATTGAAACTAAGCTAAAACTGGTTTTTGACTTTTTTCTGAATGGTGTTGAAATATAAACATTGGTTTCTAATTAAATTTTTAATTAACTTTATTTCCTTTTGTTTTTCTTCTTTATAATTCTTTTGCGAAGCCTTTCCTAGACTGGTGAATAAACAGAAAAAAATGATTATATTATATCGATTTTCCAATAGGAAAAGCTATTAACTAATCGACATTCGAAATACACGCTTATGCCTCAATTCGATCAGTGGCCACAAACGCTTGTGAGAAAAAATTTCAGCCATCAACCAGAGTTCTGGATTTTGAAATCACTATATATATATATATAATTATTGAATTGAAGCGCAGGGAAGGGGGGGCTACGTAAGAGTGAAAAGATTGGAAAAGAGAAAGCCGGAAATCACTTCCTAAGCAGGGAATAAGAGATGAGCCTCTTCACCTGTTCAATAGACGTGGGTAGAGTGTGAACCAGGCGATAGTTTAGTCTATTTAATTAATTTAATTCCAGTTAATATATATAAACTATATAAAAACAGTGAATTTCAACCGCAGAGTTGCGGCACACTGGTGTGCCGAGCAATATTCTTCATAGCATCACGAAATATTGTCACGGCATATATATATATATATATATATATATATGTGTGTGTGTGTGTGTGTGTGTGTGTGTGTGTGTGTGTGGGAGCAGTAATTATACAGCATTTGTGTTTGAATAAATGAATAAGTATTAATTTATATTTTTAAATAATTCTTTTCACAATTCTTTGATTGTTGTTTTACATACTTTGTTTTAATATTCATTTTTTTAAAAAGTATTTTTATTTTAGCTTTTTAAAATTTTCCTTTATTTGAATAAATGAATATTAGCCTTTTTTCATATAATTGTATTCAATATTCTTTGTTTAACTCAAGATTTTAGAGAGTTACATTGGAATACGAATGTCATTTTGGAAATTCAATGCAAAAGTAATATCGTACATTAGCTAAGAAGGCTTAATCAGTTTTATTGATATTTTCTACATCTTATTTATGTGAATAAAGCGTCTCATCCTTAAATAACATAAAAAATAAGGAGCGAGAAAGACTACGCTCAACTGAAAAAGAAATGAGGATCTGCATAGATTTCAGAGTAAATAAACTACAGAAATCTAAACTTATATAATAAATAGAACTTTATCTGTGTGTGTGTGTGTGTGTGTGTGTGTGTGTGTGTGTGTGTGTCCGTTACCTATAGACTCCGAAACGGCTGAACAGATTTTCTTGAAAATTTACACAGTTGTACTATAAACGTCTGCGAGTGTTCTTAGCTAGGTTTGGTATCTAGGTACTCCCGATAAATATCGAAAAAATCGGGTTATAGAAGGCGTGGTCCGATTTTAATCAAATTTGATACACTCATAGACAAAGACATAAGAAATGATATTCAGAAGTTTCAAAGTTGCCGTTCTTACAATAGTGCAGAAAATCGATAATATATATATATATCGATAATCGATAATATATATATATATATTATCGATTTTCTGCACTATTGTAAGAACTGCAACCTTGAAACTTCTGAATATAAAAGGCAAGATGTTTGTATGTGTGTCTGTTTATCTGCCTGTATGTCTGTATTTTTTCAACTCATTTATTTTAGTTTTTGCTTCGGGTTTGGCACTAAGTAGGTATAATTGTAGTTCTTAGTCTCAGCCATGATACCATTTACTCAGAGGACTTATTTAGCCTTCAAAATTAAGTTTACGACGAAAAAAACTTATTTGATTGCGAGACCAGGAAATCAAAATTTGACTTACATCCATTCAATTTTCTTTCAGTCTACGGTTTCGCTTTAACTGGAAACAACTATTGCTTTTTAGTCTTTCGTGCCAACGTCCAAAGTATCTGAGCTCCAGGACCATGGATTAGCTTTAAAGCTTTCATTACATCCGAGCAACGCCGGGCTATACTGCTAGTAGTTAAATAGAATCATTGAAATAAATTAAGTTCATATTTGTGCGTGTATTTTTAAAAAATCTATGATTTTATTTTCATAACATTTAATACTTAAATGTATACAATTTTGCTAAATGTGCTGTGAGATATTCATTTTCTCTCAGGTGTGCCGTTGTTTTAAAAGTTTGAGAAACATTATATAAAATAATAATTTAATTTATGAACAGATGCAAACATTAGTTATATAAGAAAGTTATTGGAATGATCGATAATATTTACTGGAAAAAATCTCGCTTAAATGAGTTTAGACAACGGTTTAAAAACTTATATTTTTCAAGTCAATTAAATGTTATAGCTCTTTCTAATCGTCATAGGAATTTCTTTCCAACCTATTTTGTTTTTGGCAGTGTTGAAAGTTAACGTTACATCGGTTTCTCTTCAAGTTACAGCAGTCAGTTAATTGCCATACGTGATACGCTCTTGGGCGTTCATGTCTCTTTTGATTAATGATTGACTAGGCAGAAGATTTTTCCGTTGTAGGTTGCCATTTCTGTCTGCTGTGTACTTGTTGCCAACCCAGGCTATAAAACACAATCTGTCCTGCCTGTCCTATCTGGAGGAAGAACACATGGATTCATATCATTTTCAAGGGTCAGTCAGTTAAGTGCCATACGTAATACACGCATGGGCGATCATGTCTCGAAAGAGACATGACTGACTGGGCAGAAGATTATCCTGCAGTAGGTTGCCATTGCTTTCTTGTGCGTAAATAAATGTAACAAATTCAACTGGAAATCGAACTCGTTTCTCTCTCATTCCGAACAAATATCCATTACCGCACAACGCACATCGAGTTCCATGTGAAATCACTACAAAAATCAAGGCTCTGTTCTAGGTCTCACCCTTTTTCCTTATCTACATTAACGATATCCCCGATGTAATAAGATCCCAAGTAGGCATATACGCTGACGACACTACGCTTTACTCTCGCCTTGATTAAAAGTCTACCGAGGCCGGCAAAGCAAAACTCGCTGCCGAGCTCGAAAAGGACCTCCAATCCGTGTTGGACTGGGGTAAGAAATGGCTTTTGAATTTCAATGCTTATAAAACGAACCTGCTATCTGTTAACCGCCACAGACAATCGCTTCTAACCCTCATTAGCATGGATCAGTCTAGTCTCCCTAAAAGTAAAACACATCACCTCCTCAGGTTAACTCTCACAACAGGCTTCAAGTGGAATGACTGTAGCTAAATCCATAGCTAAATCCGTCGCTAAGAAGGTTGGTTTCCTGTGCAGTGCCAGGAAGTTTTTCCCGTCTGAAACAATCCTGCACATATACAAATCTACCATCCGCCCGTGCATTGAATACTGCTGCCATATCTTGTCGGGTGCTCCTGCTCTCCACCCAGGGGTCCTTGACAAAATCTAACTGAGAACCTTTAATGTGATTGATCCCGACTTGGCAGCACAGATACAGTCACTTTATCACCAGTGGCTTTCCTGTGTTTCTTCTACAAATAATTTCACGGCTTCTGCTCCGATGAACTTAGCTCACTGGAATCTTCTATATATGAATTTCCTCGAGCCACAAGATTAGTAGATAGGTCCCATCCTTTTACTGTGAAACCAATAAATTGTAAACGCAAATTCTACTCCAGTAGCTTCTTCTCTCGCACTTCCCGCCTGTGGAATTTATTTCCGTTTACTTGCTTTCCCTACAGCTACAGTCTTCAAGAATTCAAATGTAAAGTCAATAGTCATCTCCTATCTCACTAACTTGCATCCTCTCTCTCTCTCTCTCTCTCTTTGTCTCATGCTCCTTTCTTCGTCCACTCCACTTTCACCAGTAGTCTCATCCTTCTTCCTGACACCCCCTGTAACCTGTCACTCTTTCTCATAACTTACCTCCTATGTAACCTCCTGCTCAACAGTAGCAGTAAAATGCCTTGCTTGGGGCGACACGATTATAACAAAAAAATACAAAACTTTGGGTTATTGGCTAATAGCTTGAACTATAAAACTATATAAAGAAGTAATTTTCAACCTCCGTACCGCGGCACACCAGTGTGCCGCGTGATCCTTCTAAGTGTTCCTTGAAATCTTGTCATAGTATACATAAATAAATATGTATTAAACACTTTTTAAAATAATTATTTTTGCTATCGTTCGATTATGTTTTTAAATATTGTGTTTTTTTAAAAATGCATTTTATATTTTTAATTTAATATTTAAAATCTTTCTTTTATTTGAATAAATTAATAACAACCTTTTTTCCTAATATCTGTATTTAGCATTCTTAATTTAATTCAAAAGTTTTACTGTTATATTGAATTATGAATTAATATTGCCCTCCGTTTTAATAATTGCGGCTGTTGGAAGTTTCCAAGTGATGTTGTGCCTGGTAAAGATTTTCGTTTGTGATTTTGCTACGAGGATCCATCATGTCTTATAAAGACTTGTCTTTTGAAGAATTGTACCATTAATTCGTTTGAAGTCATTTTTTTTTAATCATTTCACCCCGAGCAAGGTAGAAACGCCACTGATGTGCAGGGGGTTACATAAATGTCAAAAGATTAATTAGAAAAGAGTGAGGAGTACAAGCTAGTTAGAAAGGAACAATAGAAAGCTGAGAAAGCAGGTGCAATGACAGATACATGGGCAGAGACAAAGGGAAGATTATACAGGGGAGGGGAGAGAGCTAGAGTCCAGTGGTTAGTAGGTGAGTATTAACTTTGCTTTTAAATTTCTGGAGGTCGTAGCCGTCAGGAAAGCAAGAATATGGGAGTGAGTTCCACAGGCGGGAAGTGCGAGAGAGGAAGCTGCAGGAGTAGAATTGTCGTCTGCATTTGGCTAACCTGACTGTGAATGGGTGGGACCCAGTTGCCAGTCTGGTTGCACGGGTAAACACCTGTTGAGGAGGCACCAGTGACTTAAAATCGTCCGAGCAGAAGCCATGAAAGTATTTATAGAACAGACAGAGGGAGGCCACATTTCGACGATGGGAAAGTGGCTGCAGTCGAGTCACCAGATCAGGACCTATCACATTACAGACTCTCCTTTGGAGCCTGTCAAGAACACTGAGGAGAACGGCAGGGGCACCTGACCATAAATGGCAGCAGTACTCCATGCACGGACGGATGGTTGACTTGTATATATGTAGGATGGATTCAGGTGGAAAAAACATCCTGGATCGACATAGTGACCCAATCTTCTTAGCAGTAGATTTTGCTATGGATTCAATTTCTTTAGGAAACGCTTCTACATTAAAACTTCCAGAGATATATGCACACGAGTGTGTGTTAGGCATGAGCAAGCAAAGTAAAAAAGACGGACAGATATACAGGAACAGAAAAAGACAGATTGATAGAATGATTTATTTATTTTTTATGTCTGCGATAAGAATGTACGTGTCGTTGCATCGAACAAGTTACTGTTAAAGGAAAACGATTTTCAGGAGTAATGGCGTTTTTTTTGGCTTATTAAATTCTATTTTATGAATTATTCATAGATCGTTCAAATGAAATAATACAAATATAATCGTTTACAGTGCTTTCAAAAATTGTGGTGCTGAATACCAACAAGCAAGTTATACAGACAACGGTATAATCAAACTATTTTTTAGAGGCCGAAAAAAATCAATTGTACAATTATTATTTTCTTAATGTATTATCAAGCATTCACAGGCTGCAATGCGTAAATTGTTGCCATTTTATATTTTTAATTTTGCGCATGTGCGTTTTATGTTTTACATTTTGTCGACTGTACAATATAGTAGGGTCAGTTGGGCACCGTCTGTGAGAGAAAAGCACCATGACGCAATTCACTCGGCCAGAAATTTGGAAACTGCATGCTGTACTACTTGACATTCGCGCCGGAAGTTGGAAGCTCCAATGCGAACACTTTAGGGTGTTTGGATGTCAATCTGAGGACAACCCAGAGGATTCGGAAAGTGTTGAATAAGTCTAATTGTGATTACGAAGGTGTTTGGTGCATTCACTAGCGATGGCGATGTTGAGTGTCTTTTCATTTTCTGAAAGGGTCTCACATTCAACCCGGAGGCCTACATCAAGTGCTTTGTAATGCTGCCCTGTGTCAAGAGTGAAAAAATGACCTTTTCAAAATCTGAAATATTTCCTTGGTCGTGTGGTGCATTGTCCCGTTGATAGACAAACACTGCTAAGATCTACAGCGGATATGAAGTTGTGGAGAGCCATGATCAGCCTATATAACAAGCGCGTGTAAGCAGTTGACAGAACAAGGGGATGAAAGGATTTTAAAATGACAAACACTGCTAAGAGCTGCAAAGTATAGGAAATTGTGGAGAGCTATGATCAACCAACCAGAACAAAAAGTGGGGAGAATTTTTTTAAAAAGACTAAAAAGAGTTGGTGAAAAAAATTTAAAAACGGTTAATACGATATTCACACGCAAAAACAAAAATAATCATTCTTACAGTCTCAAAATTTGTTTACGCTTTAAGTAACTTAAAAAGGGTTGATAAGCAGTAAAAAACGAATCCATAAGAAATAATCCGTTAAAGAGATTAAGAAAAAAAAATTAATAAAATGTATTGGGTAACAGAAAGACAAAATGGGAAAACTCTATGTAACGCGTTTCTTCTTTTCGAAGGTTTTAATCAGATAAAAAAAATACTGTCTTTATTGATGAATAATACAGATAAGTGAAAAGGGAAAATATAAGTCGAAAGGGAGATATATAAGCGAAAGCGCCGGGTATATTTATGCAACGAATGTAAACGCTGTAAGGACGCTACCATCTAAATTTTAATTTCATATAACCCTGGGTTTCATGCTTTTGCGATCGTCAGACAAACTGATTAATTTGTGTGTGTGTGTGTGTGTGTGTGTGTGTGTGTCCTTGCGCGCGTTGATGGGTGTACAAATGTCTATATATATATATTTCTGCATCTGTCGTGACGACAGATTTCCCCCACTTCCACAAAAATACACGAATATAACCAATTTGTTAAAAAAATTAATCAGTTTGTCTGACGATCGCAAAAGCGTGCAACCCATGGTTACAAACTCACACCTATCTATATGAATATGTCTGCTCTATCACTGATATTGAGCGCTTTTAAATAATTTTTTTTTAATCGTATCACCCCGAGCAAAGCGGTAACGCCACTGATGTGTAGGGAGCTACGTAATAGTGAAAAGATTGAAAAAGAGAAAGCCGGAAACCACATCCTAAACAGGGAACAAGGGATGAGCCTCTTAACCTGTTCAATAGACGTGGGTGGAGTGTGAACCGGGCGATAGATAGATCTATGTACTCCAATTGAAAAAAAAAGTGAGAAGATTTGAAAAGAGAAAGCCGGAAACCACATCCTAAACAGGGAACAAGAGATAATCCTCTTAACCTATTCAATAGACGTGGGTGGAGTATGAACCGGGCGATAGATAGATCTATCTACTCCAATTAAATTCAAAAATGTTTTGCTGAGAATAATTGTTTTTCCTTCACAAATGTGTTATGATAATTTATTCTTCAAAAATGTATTGTTGGTAATATTTTTCCTTAAAAAAATGTATATTTTTATATAAAAGTCTATTTTTATGTAAATATTTCTATGAAAGTGTATTTTGATACTTTCATAGTGTTTTTGACCCTAGTTTAAGGGTTAACTATTTGTCCATAACTGGGACCCTAATAGGTGGTACCACTCTGGGTCAGAGTGAACATGAGAACAACAGCGATTAAGAGGTGGTTCTATGCTCCTCACAATCTCCCAATCAGAGGCCTTGCTGCCAGATGCAGTTTACCGTCATGCCCAGAACCGAATGTGATGATGAATAACTTTTTGAAAATACATGTTAACAATTTACAAAAGAAAAGAGATTTTTTTTTAAAAAAAGCATAAAATGTTTTTAATGAAAAATGAAAAGACTAATAATTTTTACATCAAAACTTGATGATGTTATCATTATTTGACAAATTATTTTATATAGTAATCAGTCATTTTGGCACTCCTGTCCCCATTGTCAATGTTGATATGGTTTTCTTTTCAGCCTTTGTAACAGACACACAACAGACACAAGGATCACATCATTATTCTCACGGTGAGTGTAGACAAAGATCCCACACTGTTAGTAATCTTTTCATTTCTTTTCCTTTTTCAATGTTGATTTTCTTTCCAGCTTTGGAATAAAGACACAAACATACAAAAATTACTGGGGTGTGTGTGGAGGCAGACACATTATTAATGATTAAACTCACCCATCACTTCAGAGCTGTCGATCTTCTTTTTCAGTGGTGGTTCAGACTTCTTGCCGTACCACGTATATATAATATGTAAACAATATAATATATATAACAAATTGCATATATATATTGATATTTATAATTATATACATACACTTTTCACATATAAATTTTAATTTCAAAATTTCTTACGTCTGACGTGTCTACACTCAGCTGATTTCATTCAGATTTTCAATGTTTTTGTTTTTAAATATTCCGCATTTTGATAGTAGTAGATTTGTTAAGAACGGTGAAATGCTGTACGAATACTGGTGCAAATTTACCGTGAAAATCAGTGCACTTTCTAATTATTTTCACTTTATTAAATTGGAGGGTTCGAAGGATGAATTGTGGTCTAAATTACGCAAAATTGAAAATAACACTGATATCTCATTTCAACAAATACATTTACTAAAATTACACAAAATATCTTGAAATACTAAAGAGTAAATTTATTGAATAAATTGCCGTTAACATCAGCCACGGACTCGAGACGATTTCGGAATCTCTTGCGACTCTTATGGACGATCTCCTTGTTTGATTTGGTGAATGCTGCCATAATCCTTGCGTTCAGTCTATCCTTGGTCTTATAAGGAAGTTTGTTGGTCTCTCGTTTAACTGCACCCATACATAGTAATCAAGTGTGGATGTCTGGGGAGTTAAGTGGCCAAATGTAAGGGGTATTGGGGCCGCAGAAATTGTTTGGCAGCCATGACAACCTGTTTGTGTAGAATGGTGCAGATTATTGTTAGCAGACATTGGATCTTCCGGCAGCCACCTTCTTGATCCAGGGCAAAACTACCTCCTCAAGGCACTTGATGCAAGCCCCTATGTTGAGTCTGAGACCCGTGGAACGGTAAATGTGGGCATAACGTCGCCATCACTAGTGAACATTTCAAACACCGTTTTATCTCCATTAAACTTATCCAACTCTTTCCGAATCCCCTGCACTGCCCTCGGATTGGCACTCGAACACTCTGAATTGTTCGTATTGGAGTTTCCGGCGTGAATGCCAAATAGTACATCATACCGTTTCCAAATTTTTGGCGGAGTGAATTGCTCTTTTCCTCACAGACGGTTCCCAACTAACTGAACTCTATTGTGCGATCGACAAAATCAAAAACACAACGCGCATGTGCGAAATGAAAAATATAAAATGGCGAAAATTTTCTCATAGAACCGTTACTTTCTTCTTTTTAATTCAAGCAGTATTTCACAGATAAAATGTATTATAATATCGATGGTCATATATTGGATGAACTATTAACCATTACAGGCAATCGCTCCTACCCCACCTTCATTAGCATGGATCAGGCTAGTCTCACTGAGAGCAAAACACTGCGCCTTCTCGGGTTAACTCTCACAACAGTGGAACGATTCTATAGAATTCATAGCTAAATCTGCTGCTAAGAAAGTCGGTTCTCTGTGTAGGGTCAGGTAGATTTTCCCGTCTGAAACCATCATGCACATATATAAATCTACCATCCGCCCGTGCACTAAATACTGCTGCCATATCTGGTCGGGTGCTCCACCTAGGGAATCTTGACAAAATCCAACGGAGGATCTGTAATGTGATCGATCCTGATCTGGAAGCCAAGATACAGTCACTTTCTCACCAGCGCAATGTGCCTTCTCTGTGTCTCTTCTACAAATACTTTTACGAGTTTTGCTCCAATGAATTTAGCTCACTGGTTCCCTTATGCATGAATTTGCTCGAGTCACAAGATTAGCAACTAGGTCCAACTCTTTTACTGTGAAACTAATAAAATGTAAACACAAATTCTACTCCAGGAGGTTCTTTTCTCGCACTTCCAGCCACAGTAACTTCCTTCCGTTTACTTGCTTCCTCGACAGCTACAATCTCCAGGAGTTTAAGTGTAAATTCAATAGTCATATCCTATCTTGCTAACTTGCATCCTCTCTCGCCCATGCATCTTTCTCCGTCCACTCCACTGTCAGTATCGTAACCCTTCTCTTACCTACTTCCTGACACGCCCTGTCACCTGTCACTCAGTCTCATAACTTTCCTCCTATGTAACCCCCCTGCGCACCAATGGCAATAGATTGCCTTGTTTGGAGCGATATGATTATTTAAAAAAAACTATCGAAATACCTGTTGTAATAGAATGTTCCACACTCCTTATCGCCTATGAGGACTAACTAAATTAGTAGCCATATGTAGTGAGCATAGGAGATACTTGTGATTCGCTTCAGCAACGAGGCTTCCGTGCGGATTGAGTGATCAGTCCTGAGCAAGCACACTTCTTCATCTATCAGCGTCCGAACAGAGAGGGACCCAAGCGAGGCTCCGCCGAGGGGTAGAATCTCACTTGGGTTAATAGGACAACTGCATCATTTAGCTGCATCTACGGAATATTTTTGGGTGAGCTTAAGGGTTCGGAATTCCCTTAGAAATCGACCTTGTGTCACACCCGCCTTGGTAGGATGGTAGCGAATACCCTCGCTTCGGCAACGAGGCTTGCGTACAGACTGAGCGATAAGTCTTGAGAAAGCACCCTTGTTCACCTTTCAGAGTACGAGCAGAGAGGGACCCAGCCGAGGCTCCGCCGAAGAGTATAGTCTTGCTTGGGTTGATAATGCAAGAGCCCGACCCAGCCTTAACCTCGCTCTCGCTTGGTTTGATTATACAAGAGTCCGACCCAAAAGCTTAAAGCTGGGTCTATGGAATATTTTTGGCCTCAGAATTCTCACATAAATCGACCTTGTGTCAAACCTGCCTTAGTTGGAAGGTAGCAAATACCCTCGCTTCGGCATGGAAACTTGTCTATGGGCTGAGCAATTGTTCCTGAGCAAGCACTCTTGTTCACCTATCTGCATCCGAGCAGAAATGGACACAAGCGAGGCTCCGCCGAAGGGTAGAGTCAAGTTTGGGTTCAAAAACAGGAGCCTGACCGAGCCTTAAGCTTGGTCGACGTGTTATGAGTTGAAGGACTCAGACTTCCAACGTGTATCAATCTTGTGTCACACTTGCCTTGTTGTGGAGGTAGCAAATACCTTTGCTTCGGCAACCAGGCTTGCGTACGGATTGAACGATCAGTCCTGAGCAAGCATTCTTGTCCATCTCTCTTCGTCCGAGCAGAGAGAGACACAAGTGAGGCTCCGCCGAAGAGTAGTCTTGCTTGGGTTGAAAAAACAAGAGTCCGACCCAGCTTAAAGCTGGGTCTACGGGATATTCCTGGCTGAGCCTAAGGGCTCAGAATTCCCACATAAATCGACCGTGTGTCAAACCTGCCTTGGTGGGGAGGTTGCAAATACCCTTGCTCTGGCAATTAAAAAATACAAAAATACCATTAAACAAAAATAATTCAATTGACCTGTGTTTTTCAGTCATAAAATCAATTAAGATTTTATGATTGAAAAACACAGGTCAGTGTTAATGTTTTTTTTTTCCCCCGACAGTTCAGGAATATGTTTTAATTTCGTTTAACAGTTATAGTATTATCATAGAAATGCATTCTAAATGAGTTTACAATATGTTTTTTAATCATTTTATCCCCAAACAAGGCGGGAAGGTTCCTACTAAGAAGCGTGGGGGGGGGTATAAGGAGTTACAATGAGATAAAATAATGAGTATAGGGAGGATTAAGAAAAGAACAAAAGAAAAAAGTGATTTAAGAAAATAGAAGATAGTGACTGGCGTTGCATTTAATTTTTTGAAGATTGTAGCTATTAAGTATTAGATTGTAGCTATTAAGTAAATAGTAAAATATTTTGCAGGAGAGAAATGCTAGAAAAGAAACTGTTAGAGCAGAAGAGATTGATGAGTTTTTAAATTTCAACAAACGGATAAAATTTAAATGACAATCTAGTGGCTTAAATTAATGTGGTTGGGGACCCAGAGAAATAAAGTCGTCAGAGCAGTTGTCATGAGAATATTTGTAGAAAAGACGGAGGGAATACCCCCCTCCCCTTCATGGTGTTAAGAAAGTGACGGAAGTCTAGAAGCTAAGTCAGGATTGATTCTGATACAGATCCTTCTTTGGGTTTTGTCAAGAACCTCGAGATGAATAGCAGAAGCACCAAACCAGTATGAAAACAGTTTTCAATACGTAAAGGAATGGTAGATTTGTAAATGTGCAAGATGGATTCTGACGAGAAAAATCCTGTCACAACGCTGTGACCCAACTTGCAGAAGATGCAGTCGGTCCATTTCAAGTCAGTTGAAAACGTTAGGCCAAGAGGGTGCAGTGTGTTTCTCTCAGTGTGTTAGCATCATCCTTGCAGATGGTGGGAAAAAAAAATTGTCTATGGTGGTTACATGAGAGCAATTTTGTTTTGGATACTTTAAAATTTACAAGCCATAATTATGCACTGATTAGAGGTTGTTTTCAAAAGCAACAGCCAGGTTTACTTTGTCAGCTCTGATGAATTTGCTCTTGAGACGGGAGTAAATAGTAGTGTCATCTGTATAAATACCTATTTGGCAACTAATGACACCAGGAATATCATTGATGGAGATCAGAAACAGCGTCGGACCAGGATAGAGCCTTGGAGGACACTCGCCTTCATGTGAAAGAATCTGGAAGCAAGCCCGTTTAAAACGAACCCCATTTCTCAAGTTGATAGAAACGATAGACACAATTTGCATTATTAGGACTATTGTCCTCATCTTAGTTGCCATTTTTACTACGTTTTGGTTATCGCTCGTTTACGCAAGGCCGTAACACGGGATGATATAAAAAAAATCAGGCCTAGCTAACCACATATCGAGGAAGAAGGTCGATCACCGCCCTCTATAGGATGAAATTGCGATAATAGATATAGAACGCCACTGAAAACTACGTAAATTTAAGGAATCAGCACATATGCTAGGCTACAAAAATCTTTTAAGCCGACCAAGCAAAGAAATGAATACAATATGGGAACAAGTAATACGGAGTGCTAGAGAAAATCACTAGCGTAGAAAAATTACAATATGAGCTCTGGTAAAAAAAAAAGTGTCAGAGAAAATCATTAACATCAAAAATATGCAATATAAACATTGGTAAAAAAAAAAACATGTGTACAGAATGATATACTCCAGTGATCGTAATAAATGAATCGATTTAAAATTCTTAGCACCTGAAGAAGGCCGGAGTTTACAACACCCGAAACATCATAAAAATGGCACAAAGATGACGACGATAGTCTATATAATGTAAATAGTGTAAATACTACCTCATCTGAAAAATATAGACAAGATTGAATTAAATAAAACAATAGTTTATGAAGAGCGATAATCACTCCTCTGAAGTATTGAATGAAAACCGTGTTTTGAATAAGCAGGTGGGCTTGAAAGTTTTCAAAGCCAATAAAATTTTAAAATAAAACAATATCGTAACCCAAGAGTTTGCGTAGAAGAACAGTGTGCTAAACCCTGCCAAATGTTTTCGAGAAGTGCAAGAAAGTGATTTTGACAGAAATCAACACAAGAATTACTGACAGGATTGTGATATATACATTTCCGAACATGAGACCCACGTACCAATCTCAAGTCTCACCATGGTCAATTTATCAGGACGGTAATTACTTAATATTATCGACGATCCCTGCGTGTGGCGCCTTTGAAAAGTGGCCGAAAAACATGTCACGATTTGACTTGCATAATAAGTGCGTAAATGGAACTATTTGAGAATAGTCGATGGTTGTGTGATTTGAAGTTGCAGTTACCCGTTACCGAGGGTTTGAGTGTACTGGCCTTGTTTAGACTGTATATCACGCCAGATAACGCACTCTCTCGCGGAAACTAATGTGCGCTCAGCAGTACGTGTTGAACAAACACAATTGCACCTGTTCAGGATTGACTATCAGCCCTAGTAAACAAGGATTGACTATCAGCCCTAGTAAACATGTATAATCGAATACGAGCGGATAGTCAATATATATATATATATATATATATATATACGAGGCCTGAGAAAAATTTATGATAACGGAAGAGCAGCTCTACCTCTGCGTATAGAAATATAAACACTTGTAGTAATACAAGAAACATTAAATAAAAGCTTAATTGTAATGCTGTGTCTCTCGTTTTCAATATATATTTATACCAGAAGAGTAAAAAATGTCCTGGTTAGATCAGTAGGTGTGTTTTTTCAATTTCAATACACAATCTAAAGAACTGAATATTCACAGCCAACAACATATTAAAAATATGAAATATTCCCCACTCAATTGTTACCCAGGTTTCTCATTAGACTGAAAGGAAAAACTATATTTTGTTTTTACAGTCTGATGAAACCTGTTTGGTTGAAACTTTGGTAGCAAGGAAGTGGTGAATATTTCGTTTATATATATATATATATATATATATATATATATATATATATATATATATATATACTAGCAGTATAACCCGGCGTTGCTCGGGTGTAATGAAAGCTTTAAAACTAATCCATGGTCCTGAAGCTCAGACTCAGCCTAAAGAATATTTATGTGAATTTTGGTGAGAATCGGATAAAAATTGTGGATTTGTATAAAGGACATACAGACTGATAAACAGACACACACACACAAACATCTTGCCTTTTATATATATATATTTTTTTCTGCACTATTGTAATAACTGCAACCTTGAAACTTCTGAATATCGTTTCTTATGACTTTGTCTATGAGTGTATCAAATTTGATTAAAATCGGCCAACTCCTTCTATAACCCGATTTTTTCGATTATCGATTTTCGATATTTATCGGGGGTACCTCGACACAAAACCTAGCTAAGAACACTCGCAGACGCTTATTGTACAACTGTGTAAATTTTCAAGAAAATCGGTTCAGCCGTTTCGGAGTCTATAGGTAACGGACACACACACACGCACACACACACACACACAGACAAAGTTCCATTTATATATATATATATATATATATATATATATATATATATATAGTGTCGAGTTGTGAGAATACTTAGTGCCGACATTGTGTTTTTTCAGTTAATTCCCATGTATATAGATATGTATATAATTATTGTTAATCAGTTTTTAGAGTTATAATTAAATTAGATCACTACACAATTGTGTTATGGGCGCGTAGCCGTATGTATATATATAATTTGAAAACCATAAATATGTTCAACAAAAAATTTAAATGTTTGAAACATTTATTCATTTTATTCTTATTTCTTTATATGATAAATTAATTGAAAATTTATCATTTCTGTCAGGGTTTATTTTTCACGTTGCCAATTGACAAAAATGAATATTCTGACTAGATTAGTGTTAATTTTGTATTAAAGTTGACGAAGATGTCACATACAATCTCACAGATTTTTGTTCTACTTAGCAACCAGTATGAAGGGTGCAATAATAAATTTTCTTTTTTTCTTTTTTCCCTTTTTTGGTTCCTTCTCTTTACTTTTGTTTTCTTCTTTTTTTCGTTTTCTTTTTTCCTTTTTGCTTGATTTTCTCATTTCCCAATGAATTCTCAAGAATTCTTCCTTCCCTTTCTCGCAAACGATTTTGCCAAATATCCAACAGACCGGCAATTGATACCAATCTTTCAGCGAAATTGATCCAATTTACTCAACGTAAGAGCGCACTGATTGAGAGATCATAATTGACTTTATACATTGATCAACAATTTTATTGGTAGCCATGATCGATGATCACAATTGATATGCACTTATGGCATTTCAAGCACTTACACAATGATTTTGTGAATAAAAATGGCGTCTGCTATCGTTCTAGAATTTGGACCATGAGTATCAAGGAGCGCTCTATTCTCGGTTCTAAGAACTTTTTTTTTTCTTTCTTTGGTTTTCATATCATCTTTAATTTCTTTCTTTCAGTTATCTATTCGTTTCTTTTATTATCTTTCTTTCTTTCAATGGTTGATTTTTTCCTGTTTTCATTTTCTTTGTTTCATTCATTCTTTCGCAATCTATTCTCATCTGTTTCTTTTTTTCCTTCGTTTTACTTTCACAATCTATTTTCATCCATTTGCTCTCCCTTTTTTTCACGGCCTATCTTCATCTATTTCTTTTTCCTTATTTCTATTTTCTTTCACTTTCTACTCTTTTCTTTCTTTCTTTCTTTCTTTCTTTCTTTCGTTCGTTCTTTCTTTCGTTCTTGTCATATTTTCATTGATTTTTACTTTCTTCTTTCGCTTCTTTCTTTTTTTTTCTTTCAGGGTCTATTCTACTTCTTTCTTTCCAAGTCGATTTTCACCTATGTCTTTTTACTTTTTTGCTTTCTCTCTTTCATTCTTTCAAAGTCTATTCTCATCTATTTCATTCTTTTTTTTCCACAATCTATTTTCATCTACTTTTTCTTTCTTTCACAACCTATTTTAATTTCTTTCTTTCTTTCTTTCTTTCTTTCTTTCACGACTTATTTTTATTTATTTATTTATTTCCTTCGTTCTTTTTTCAAGTTGTATTCTTTACTATTTCATTCTTTTATACTCTATTTTCAGCTATGTTATTTTTATTTCTTGCTTTCTTTCCTTCTTTCACATTCGTTCTTTTTCTTTCAAACTTTTTTTCATCTATATCTTCTTTCTTTCTTCCAAGGACATTTTCATCTCTTTCTTTCTTTTTTCTTTCTTTCAAAGACTATTTTATCTATAGCTTTCTCTCGTTTCTCATTCAAAATTATTTCTTATTTATTTCTACCCTACTTTCATTCATTCATTCCTTTATTCTTTCTTTGTGTACATATATGCTTGCATGAGTGTGTATGTGTGCGCGATTGTGTAAATGATCGTTGATGTGCTTTCATGCTTTATAGTTTGGAGGATTGTGTCTCTTTACCTCTTTACCTGTATATATGCGTATCTGTACGTGCGTCTTTATGTACAGGCCTGTGTTGGTGCGTTTCGGGCGCCGGTTTGTCTTGATAATCGCACCTACATCTTGAATGCTCTTGTACCTTTCGTGAATTTCGACATTTGCCCAAACTTGTCCTGGTGTGAGGTTTAGAACCAGGTGAATGCTGATGCGATCTACCTGACTGAGACCCCTTTCTCCAGCCCCAGGGCCAAACCAACTGAATCCGTGTGTTTGGCGGCTGATGGAGAAGAGACGATTTAACACCCCCAGGATGTACTTTCTATTGAATTACAAAACGTTTGATCCTGGGCAAGACATCAAAGAAACAAAGATCAAAGTTCGAACTGATGGCAACTCCTGACGTTAAACGAACAAGCACGCCATTTGCACACGAAATATTTCGAAATTCTGTGAGAAAATTCGATGACAAGAATTTCATAAATGTTTATAATCAGTAAATATTAAAGACAATTATTATGTGTATAGTCTTTACTATTTATTCGCATATAAAGGTATTTTATTATATTCTGTATTCATAAATATGATATTGTTCGAAAGTAGAACGAGAACGCGTCAAACTAGTCTAAATCACCATTTTGAACGGATAGCGTAAAGGTTATTGCTGAAAAAGAGGGAACCGGCAAACAGAAAGGCATAGGTTTATCACTACTCGGGTATGGGTTAAATATCAGATTAGATTAAACTTTCTAACCGTTAATGTCAGCTAGTCTATAAGAATGGTGTCAAACTCGTCTAGAAGCTAACGGGAAAACTACCTTCCTCGAGAAGACGTTGAAATTCGCAAATATTCATTTGTTCAACCATTCTTAGATTTGTGTGTATATCGGCATGCACACATGCAAGTGTACGTATATGTACGCAGTTGTGCATATGGGGGTGAATATGATCTGGCGCCTTGATGAACAATAATCTATGAAGAGCGATAATCACTTTTTGCAAGTAGTGAATAAAAAGTGTTTCGAATAAGCAAGTGGGTTGGGCAATTTTTAAGTGAAGTGTTTGGAAAAATATAAAGTGTAGCTAGGATTATTTGAGAATTTAGTCTATTTCGATTTAGGAATTATGCATAAAGATACAGAAAATTATTTAAATGTATTTTTAAAATGTTTTCTTCTTTTGTCGAAATCACTACCACAAATAAATATAAATTATAGAAAGCAAGTTTTTAATTTCCTTCGTTGGTTGATTGATTTTGTTTATATAATACTGAAATCTAAATAATTTGAACACATTTTTATGGCTACAAACTAAATATATATTATAAATAGGTATTGTCGGTTGGTTGATTTTGTTTAGCGGCATATCAACCATCTATGGTTCATTTAATGCCGAAACCTAAATATGTTTTGAAGACAATTTTATGGTTTCAACTAAATATATACTATGAATAAGTGTTGTTGATTGGTTGATTTTGTTTAGCGGCATATCAACCATCTATGGGCCATTTAATGTCGGAATCTAAATATTTTGAAGACAATTTCATGGCTTCAACTAAATATATATTGTAAATAAGTATTGCTGGTTGGTTGATTTTGTTTAGCGTCATATAAACCTCTATCGGTCATTTAATATCAGATTCTAAATATTTTGAAGACAATTTTATGGTTTTAACTAAATATGTACTATAAATAGGAATTGTTGGTTGGTTGATTTTGTTGAATGGTATATCAACCTCTATGGGTTAATTAATGCCGGAATCTAATGTTAGTTCTAGTTTATGGTATATGCGATTTCTTGATATCATATTATCACACATGTAAATCTCTCACTAGTATTTTATGGAATACGCAAATTTTTCACTAACATTTTATGGTCTATGCACATTTCGGAATACTATTTTATGGCATATGCAAATCTCTCACATCCATATTAGGAAATGCTAATATCTCAAAACATTTTGGAGCACATGCAGGTCTCTCACTTCTATATCACCAAGTATAAAAATATTTCAATACTTTTTATAGCATATGCAAATCTCTGTGGCATTTCATGGGATATGCAAATATTTCATAAGCATTTTATGACATACATAAATTTCACTACCATAAGATAGTATATGTAAATCTTGCAATTTCATATTATAGCATATGCAAATTTCTCAATTAGATTACATGGCATATGCAAATAATTTAATTCTATATCATGACATATGCAAATTTTTAAATATCATTTTATTGCATACACAAAATTTTCAGACAAGGAGATGACTGCCGATCATTAAAGTAAAAGAAACAGGCGTTACTGACGCAGTGTTGGGTAGCATTGCTAGCTTCTTTTTTTTAATCAAATTTATCACAAGCAAGGCTGTAAAGCCACTAAGACAGAAAGACTTACTGTGCATGAAAGAATTTTAAAAAAGACAAAATAATTAAGAAGTCAAAATCATAGAAGAGTAATAAGGAAATCAGTCTCTCCTGTCCCACATAAGCAACGACCAAGCGAGTCTCCCTGAAAGCAATATACTGCGCCTCCTCGGCCTTATCCTCTCTTCCGACATCAAGTGGAATCATTACATTAAATCAATAGCTAAATCCACTACTAGGAATGTTGGGTCACTGTGTCGGGCCAGGAAGATTTTCCGCCTGAATCCATCTTGCACATATGCAAATCAACTATCCTACCATGCATGGAATACTGTTGTATTATCTGGTCAGGCGCCCCTGCTGTTCATCTCAGGGTTCTCGACAGGCTCCAAAAGAGAATCTGTAATGTGATTGGTCCCGACATGGCAGCTCGACTCCAGCCACTTTCTCACCGGCGGGATGTGGCTTTCCTCTGTCTCTTCTACAAATATTTTCATAGCTTCTGCTCTGACCAACAGGTCACTGGTGCCCCCTCCACAATAATTTATTCGTGCAACCAGACTGACAAAAACCTTTTACAGTTAAATCAACCAAATGCAGCCTACCATTCTACTCCATCAGTTTCTTTTCTCGTACTTCCCGCCTGTGGAACTCCTTTCCTGACGGCTATAATCTCCAAGAATTTAAATGCAATGTCAATTCCCATCTCTTATTCACTTAACTCTAATTCTTTCTACATCACCTCATGTATCATGTTCTTTTCCTTTCTCTTTACCTTCGCAACTGTCTTTACACCTGTATTTCCATCTTTCTCTTCTCCTTTCTCTGACACCCCCTGTAACTGGTTCGTCTTTCTCTTCACTGTCCTCCTGCCTAAACTTTTATTCTGTAATGTAGCCCCTTGCACATCAGTGGTGTTACTGTTTTGCTTGGAGTGAAACGATTAAAAAAATATAACGATTGACATTGCGTTTAAATTTTTGAAGCTCAACGTTGGTTCGAAATCATGGAACCAGAAGAGAGTGCCACAACCGAGAAGTGTGAGAAAAGAAACTGTTAATATAAAACTTAAGGTTTATTCGAGACAATTCGCCTGTACATTGATTAGAATTTGTTACTAATTTAGTCAGTCAGTCAGTTAAGTGCCATACGTGATACACGCTTGGGTGATGATGTCTCGAAAGAGACATGACTGACTAGGCAGAAGATTATTCCGCAGTAGGTTGCCATTGCTTTCTGCGGTAGACTGGTTGCCGACCAAGGCTATAGAACCCAATCTGTCCTGTTATTTAACCCATAACAGGAAGGAATAGACGGATTAATATCTTACCCAAGGGTATTTGCGCGTAAGTGAATGCAATGAATTCAGCTGGAATTCGAACTCGGCTCCCCGATTTCTCGTTCCGAGCCGATATCCAATGCACCAACACGCACATTCAATTTAAGACAACTGCCCCTCTGTTCTATTATTTAACCCATAACTGGAAGGAATTAATACCTTTTTCAAGGGTATTTGTGCTTAAGTGAAAGCAAGAAATTAACCTGGAATTCGAAATCGGCTTCCCGATTTCTCATTCCGAACCGATAACCACAGCACCATAACGCACATACTGTACTTAAATTCATAAAGTTTAGATGCCATAGCGAAGAGCTGGTACAAACAATTGCCGCAAAATATTTATAAAACACAGGGAAGGTACGCTCATGCTAAGCTTGACAGAAAAAAAAGTTAACTGTATAAATTGTATAAAAATTGCTGATAAATTTACTCTTGAATCAAACCTAGTTCTTGTCAATCTTAAGGAAATTCTATTCTACATCCTTCGATCATTTTATGAAAGAAGTGACTGAAAAATATGTTAATAGCAAGAATAATGTACAAAACGCCTTATTTTTCGCATTTTCTTTTCCTTCCAGACTGCGTGTACCGTGAACCAGTTAGAAACATTAAACATTTAGAAAGATGATATGTAGATGACTTGAATATTGACGGAAGTAACAATAATAGAAAAAAGAGGTGAAGCATGAGGAGGCGTAAAAGGAAGATACAGTTTCAGAGGGAGTGATAATTTACAGAGAAAGAAAGGGCAAAACGGGAATGAAAGAGAAGTTAAGAGAAGAGCATGAAGTCGGAAATATGAAAAGAAAATTAAAAATAAGTTAGGGTGACGTAAGGAAGATAAGGAATCACAGTGGAGAGAATTTACCGAGAAAGAAAGGGAAACAAACGAGAAAGGAAAGAAGCGGGCCGGGAAGACGGTGAAGTTAGAAGTCTGAAAAGAAAGCTGGAAGGGGAGATTCAGATTCGGATCGTAAGATAATTTAAAGAGAAACGAAAGGAAATAAACGGGAATGAAGCAGACGGACAAAGACGATCAAGCCAGAGACATGAAAAGAAAGATAAAGAAATTTCAGACTGGCGGATGTAAAATAAAACGGCTTGGTAAAAAGCAACTATTAAATTGCATGTATCAAACAATTTGCAAACCAGTTCGCTGTAACGGTAACGAGACCATCAACGGATATCGAACTTACTAAACAAGGAATCAAACGAGCTTGTTAACTATCTTGATGCGGTAGGCGATCAAACATAATTTGGTGTTGATTGTAAGTTTTTTTTTCCATCGAATCAAACGTACTCATCCTAATCGTTACAGGAAACAATTGCTTCGCCAAATCTTACTTGAACGCACATAAAATAGTGTAATTGGTGTCTGCAATGTTTGGTCATCTATAACGTGGTTACGAGTATTTAGATATATATATATATATATATATATATATATATATATATATATATATATATATATTTTCTAAATACTCGGAACCACGTTATAGATGACCAAACATTGCAGACACCAATTACACTATTTATATATATATATATATATATATATATATATATATACACAAAAATCTATAGTGAGCCAAAACCTACCGCGGTTTCACACTACGGATCGTCAGCCTTTGCCCTGACGATCCGTAGTGTGGAACCGCGGTAGGTTTTTGGCTCACGCTAGATTTTTGTGTATTTTTGTATCTTTTCGTTCGTACTTTGTATTGAGCACTTTTTCTTGTGTTTGGTTCCGTTTGGGGTTTTTTCTTTACTGCGGAGTATTGAATGTTTTGTTCTTGTTCCGCGGGTTTCTTTTTTTTCTCCCCTGGTCTTAGTACACCGGATTGTAACGGATTTAGGTTCTGTTTGTTAATGGTTTTTTCGGAGGTTTATTTTAGTATAAATTTACGGCCTGCATACTTACAGAGTCTATTTAGTTATTATATATATATATATATATATATATAACACATCACTCAATAAGTCCCTGGTCTGACATATAGATAGCGTCATTAATAAACAACCCATATGATTTTTTATGAAGTACTAACCTTCAAATGGCACGTGACAAAATTTTAGTCCAATCGGATCATTAGTTATTTAAGAGAAGCTACTGTTGCAAATTTCTTAAGCAATGGAAAAATCTTAATTTCGTGTGTTGATAAAGTATTGCTTTCTAATGGGAAAATACTGTTCAAGCAAAGCAATGGTTTGATAAATGTTATTCGTACTCTGCTCCGTCGAAAACAACGGTTAAGAGGTTGGATGCTGACTTTAAACGCAGTCGTACAGACACAAATGATACTGAACGCTCAGGTCACCCAAAGTCGGCAGTTGTCCCAGAAAACACAAAAAAAAAAAAAATCACAAACTCGTTTTGGCCGATCGTAAATTGAATTTGCGTGAGATAGCAGAGGAGTTGAACATATCAGAAGACAGTGTATTCACCATTTCCATGAACATTTGTCAATGAGAAAGCTGTGTTCAAAGTGGGTGCCACGTTTGCTCACAGTCAATCAAAACAACAACGTGTCGACGATTCAGAGCATTGCTTGCACAACAAGAGTAGATCTTGCATAAATATGTGACAATGGATAAAACATGGATCCACCATTTCACTCCGAAGTCAAATCGGCAGTTAGCTAAGTGAACAAGCAGCAGATAAAAGCAGTCAAAAGCGACCAAAGACGCAAACGTCAGCAAGCAATGTTTTGGGATGCGCAATGTACTTTGTTCACCGATTACCTTGAGAAAGGAAGAACCATAAATAGCGAATGTGACATAGCATTATTGGTGAGTTTGAAGGAAGAAATCGCCAAAATACTGCCACAAACGAAGAAGAAAAAAGTAACCTTTCACCAAGACAACGCACCGAGTCATAAGTCGATGGCAAGGATGGCAAAACTACATGAATTGCACTTCCGCTTACATTCTATTTTCCAGATTTGGTCCCCAGTGACTACTGGCTGTTTGCAGACCTCAAAAGAATGTTTCAGGGAAAGAGATTTGGCTCCAATGAAGAAGTAATATCGGAAATTGAGGCGTATTTTGAGGCCAAAGACAAATCATTGTACAAAAAAGTCATCGGATTGTTAGAGAAGCGTTGGAATCAGTGTATCCCCCTAGAAGAAGACTATGTTCATAAATTAAGTCGAATTTTGCCTAAAAGTTATTGTTTTATTACTTAGGACTAGGATTTATTGAAGGATTTGTGTTATAAATAACGCAAGACACTGTGGAATGTTTGACAACAGGTGCTGTTTTCCAGAAGGGGAAAAAAGATTCATTTTAAAACAACTGTTTCGAACATAGGATAAGATGTTTATTTCAAATAGATCACTTCCAAAAATGAATATTGTAACATCTCAAATCATATATCAAAGCGATAGGTCTTCTTTTTCTATGTGCCTTGTCTTTTCAGGACGTAGGCGATCATGGCTGTCCATTTTTCCCTATTCCTGGTGGCTCTTAGCGCGCTTTCTCCTGTTATACCAGGCAACCACCGTTTTGTCATCAACCTGCTCCGGCCCTTCAGATATGTTATCCGCTGTTTTCCTCTGTCTCTTTTTCCCTTTATCTGGTCTGTATCAGGTTCTCCAAGACCTCCTTCCTCATTGCATATCCCAGGAAATTTAGCTGTCTTTTTCTGATGCTCAGTATTAATTTCCTTTTCGTTTCTATCCTTTCCAAAGCCACATCATTGCTTAATTGTTCAATCCATAATATTCTCAGCATCCTTCTGTAGAACCACATTTCAGTTGCTTCAAATTTTTCCTTCATATTTGATGATATTGTCCAGCATTCACTGCCATATTAAAAAACTGACATCTGATAGCAATCTAGTACTCTTTTCTTTGTTTCTAGTCAAATACTTTACTCAGCTTCTGGAACTCGTACTTTGCCGTACCAATTCGCCTTATTACGAATGCTCTCCCAAATATTTCATTTTTTGACTCTGACGAAAGTCACTTGGTCATCAACTCGAAACATTTTATTTTCATTATTATTATGCGATACCATGTGATCAACAATATTTGTGTTTTCTATCACACATGTCATGTTAATAATAGGACATTGATCGTTAGTATGTTATGATATGTGGTGCGTGGTGCGTTTCGATATCCATTAGAATATCGCCTCTGAACGAGAAATCGGAGAGCCGAGTTCGAATTCCAGATGAATACATTACATTCACTTACACACAAATACCCTTAGGGAAATTAGTAATCCGTCTCTTCTCCCTACAGCTATGAGCTGAATAACAGGACAGATTGGGTTCTATAACATTGATTGTCAACCAGTGTACCGCAGAAAGTGATGGCAACCTACTGCGGAAAAATATTCTGCAATGATCGCTTAAGCTTGTATCAGGTACAGTAATTAATTGACATTAATTAACATTGATCACGCTATCGATTATACATTGTATCATCATGCGACGTTGGCTAATATTTCATAGTAGATTTCTTACCATTACACTACGTCGAAGCCCAGTGTGATTTTCTAAGTGCAGCTTAAATATGCGCAATGCCGAAAATATGGGGACACTGAATAGTGAGTTTGACTCACTGGGTCGCACGTCGAAGTTTACAGTGTGCACGTTTGGAGTTTTAATATGTTTTTTTTTTTCTTGTGGAGGCAATTAATTTAAGGTCTATTTATCTAGAACGACCTTCATTTTGCGGTTATTTAAGAAAGATTAGATTAGGTCAAGCAGGCGACCGGTAATACCATAACCGTGTAGTTTGCATAGGAGGCCAGAGTGCCAAACCCTGTCGAAAACCTTGGAGATGTCCAGACTCATCAAGGGCCTGTAGCATGTACTCCGTTACGGTTGTTAGCAGGTCGGCCGTGGACCTGGCAAAGCGGAATCCATATTGCCTGTCGGAGAACAGTTTGTGGGCGGTGAGATGATGAACTATTTCAGCATAGATTATAGCCTCGAATACTTTCCTGAATATCGGTAGAAGACTGATAGGGCGATAGTTGGAAGAGTCCGAGGGTTCACCACAATTCTTAAATACAGGAACGACTGAAGAGAACTTCCAGCATGCAGGAAAGCAGGAAGCAGAAAGGCAGTAGTTAAATAGTTTAGAGAGGACAGGGGAAAGTTCAGGAGCACACCTCTTAAGGACTATCACCGGGATTCCATCGTCTCCACACGCCTTATGGGGGTCGAGTTTTGAAATTACTCTGGATACTACTGTCGGGGTAATATATACGTCGTGCAGTTTGGCCTCAGTTCTAATAGGGAAGTCAGGTGGGTGTACTCCGGACGAGTCGAATGTGGAGTTGGATGAGAATCTGTGGGCAAAGCACTCAGCTTTGTCCGCAGATGACGTGAGAACCTCAAATCCATGGATTAAAGGAGGTATTGAGGATTTCCTATTGTTGAGCACTCGTTTACAAATCCTCCAATAGTCCTTGGAGCCGAACTTGCAGTCAGCTATGTGCTGTCGCATTCTCTCAGCAAACAACTGTTTGGCGTCATTTAGGGTTCTCTTGCACTCATTGCGATCAGATATGAACAGGTGCCTATTGTGATCAGTTGACTGTCTCCGGAATAGACGGAAGTAATGGTTCCTGTGGGCAATGGCGGCTGAGCAGGCCGGGGAGAACCACGGAGAGGAATGAGGTTTTAAGCAATACTTCCTGGTGGGTATGAAGGCATCAATGCCAGCTTTCACCCATGACGAGACCTCAGAGGCACAGTCATCAACTGATAGGTCGAACACTTTTCCCCAAGGGACGTCGCAGAGGAAATCGCGAAAGGCATCCCAGTCAGCTTTTTGGTAGAGGTAGGAGGTCCTATAGGTAGGGGGCTCCTGGGGGGAGTGAGATTGGAAAGAAATACTGAGAGCGACTACAGCGTGGTCGGAGTTGCCGAGAGGGAAAAGCTGCGAGACTTGACAGGCGTCAGGCGCAGAGGTGAAACATATATCTAGCAGTGAGGAATGACCCGAGGGAGTGCTTGGGAAGCGAGTGGGGAAGTCCACCACTTGCGTAAGGGATTGGGAAATAGCAAGGTTCATGGCGTGAATGTCCGCTGGATCAGTAACGCCGTTTTGAAGCCACTCAGAGTGATGGGCATTGAGGTCTCCAAATACAAATATGTGGGCGAATGGGTGATAGGAAATAGCCTTATCTATGTCGTCAGCAATGCTATCTAATAGGGATCAGTCAGGAGTGGAGGGAGAACGGTAAAGAAAGAATAGGTAATTAACCGAACTGAGGAGAGACAGGCGGAGACATATGTATTGGTGGTCAGTAGATTTGAGTGAAGTCACCCTAGATATGGGGAGGTGTTCGCTGACATAGATACCCAGCCCATGCATGTGGACAGTGGAATCCTTCCTTAAAAGGGGAAGGTAAGCAGGGATGAAGAGGTCAGAGGAGGGAATAGCTGAGTTGAGGTTAGTTTCGCAGAGCGCAAGGATGTCAGGGGACTTTTCATGCAGGAACGCTTCTACACTAGGAAAGTTAGTTCGAATGCCCCGGATATTAGTGAAGGAAAGGTTAATGGGTTTAGGTGGTTTGGATTTAACTGGTTTAGGGTCATTTCTGATTTGTTTAGTCATGATTCTGTTTGTAGAAAGGGACCTAGGGTAGAGGATACAGGCGGTCATTATCCTCGATCTGTGCTGGGAGGGAAACTGGCTAGGGCTGCATCAAGGTGTGGCCTCGGGGTTGCCCACCGAAAGCGCTTGCAGGGACACCTATCCATGCGCGACATGGCACTACAAGAACCCCGATATTATACAACTGTTGATCAGAGCAGCCGCTCTTGACGCTACGCAAGAGTTAGGGCTCCTAACTATCAGTCGGAAGCAGCAACCAGGAAACTGCCAACCCGGTACCCTCACAGTGATGAGCCGTTGCCACCAACCGGCCAGATCGCAGGAAACTCACGGAAGCACCAATACCAAGGTCTGAAGAGAGAGAAGAGAAAACCGGAAACCACATCCTAAACAGGAAACAAGAGACAAGCCTCTACTCCAGTTTAATAGACATGGGAGGAGTATGGACCGGGCGATAGTGTGACCTATCTACTCCTATTAACAAAAAAAACAAAAACAAACAAACACAAAACACAACTTCCAAAAGTGGAGAGTTAACTAAGTTTTAACTTAGTTAAAGTCCAAATGAAGCATGAAGGCCAAAAAGTGAGGAAAAAAAATACGAAAAAATAGATTTAAGAAAGAATTCGTCACATACCTCACAGGTTAACACAGGAAATTTTAATTAAGAAAGTTTCACTCTTCAATTCTTGCTTTTCCCAAAAATCAACATCGAGTTAAGCTGCTTGGTAAATTGGAATTCAAACAACAGACCATAGCGGGGAGGGGTAACAAGCGGCTGCTGATACCTTGGCCAGGATAGCTTGTCTGTCAACCATTACAGGCAACCTCTCCTGCCTCCTATAAGCATGGACCAAGCGATTCTCCCGGAGAGTAATGCACTACGCCTCCTCGGACTTACCCTGTCCTCAGACCTCAAATGGAACCACTATATTGAATCCATACCAAAATCTACTGCTAAGAAGGTTGGGTCACTATTTCGATCCAGGATATTTTTTCCACCTGAATCCATCCTGCATATATACAAGTCAACCATCCGTCCGTGCATGGAGTACTGCTGCCATTTATGGTCAGGTGCCCCTGCCGTTCTCCTCAGTGTTCTTGACAGGCTCCAAAGGAGAGTCTGTAATGTGATAGGTACTAATCTGGCGGCTCGACTGCAGCCACTTCCCCACCGTCGAAATGTGGCCTCCCTTTGTCTGTTCTATAAATACTTTCATGGCTTCTGCTCAGACGAACTTAAGTCACTGATGCCTCCTCAACAGGTGTTTACTCGTGCAACCAAACTGGCAACTGGGTCCTACCTATTCACAGTCAGGTTAGCCAAATGCAGACAACAATTCTACTCCTTCAGCTTCTTCCCTCGCACTTCCCGCCTGTGGAACTCGCTCCCGTATTCTTGCTTTCCTAACGGCTACAACCTCCAGAAATTTAAATGCAAAGTCAATACTTATCTACTAACCACTGGACTCTAGCTCTCTCCCCACCCCCGTATAATCTTCCCTTTCTCTCCACCTATGTATCTGTCATCGCACCTGCTTTCTCAGCTTTCTATTGTTCCTTTCTAACTAGTTTGTACTCCTCACTCTTTTCTAATTAATCTTTTGACATTTATGTAGCCTTCTGCACATCAGTGGCGTTTCCGCCTTGCTCGCGGTGAAATGATTAAAAAAAAAAAAATCTAACAACATCGATCCGGAACGACAAATCGGGAAGCCGAGTTTGAATTCCAGTTGAATTCCTAGCATTTACTTCCGCACAAATACCCTTCCTTCCAGTTATGGGTTAAATAATATGACAGATTGGGTTCTATTGCCTTGGCTCGCAACCAGTCTACCGCAGAAAGCAATGGCAACCTACTGCAGGATAATATTTTGCCCAGTCAGTCATGTCTCTTTCGAGTCATGATCGCCCAAGTGTGTATCAAGTATGGCACTCAACTGACTGACTGACTTTGCGAAACAAATAATGAGACGTTAGCTCTATAAAAATATTCCTTATTTATTTCTCTGTAGGTCTCTCTAAAAAATCTGAAATAATGAAATTTTAAAAAGATTTTCAGCTCTTAAGTGCTTTTCGAGTTGCATTTTACTTCATGCACCGTACCCCTTCAGGATGTAGGCGATCATGGCCTTCCACTTGGCCCTGTCTCAATATTTTTCCTCCTTGTAGCTCTCCCAAACCCGTCTTCGCCATCTATTTACTGAAACCTATCAAATATGTTTCACGTTGTTTTCCCCTGTGTCTTTTTCCTTCTGTCCGTCCTGTGAGTATTAGATTTTCCAGATTTTTCTTCTTCATTACGGGTCCCAATAACCTCAACTGTCTATTCCTGATGTTAATCATGAGTTTTCTTCTTGTTTGCATCCTCTCCAACACCTCATCGTTACTCACGTGCCATGGTATCCTAAGCATCCTTCTGTAGAACCACATTTCCGCTGCCTCAAGCCACTACTCGACTACCCTGTTCTTTCACTTTCGCATGGATTCACTTGAGAAAGTCATGACTTCATTTATTCACCACCACATAAAATAAATGTTGCAGGAAATCACTCCACCATATTTCCTAACGATTCTTGGCGGTTCACAGGTAATAAAAAGAGAAAAGAGAATGTGTTGAGAGATATAAACTCCTACGACATAGGTGTTGCATCTAGCTAGTTCAACAGTAAAGCAGTAAGACCTAACTGCCAATTAAGTAATATGCTTAAAATGTATTTATTGTACTATTTTTCCTTTTCTTCCTTATGCCTTCTGTTTTAATTTATTCTTTTAGCTGTATAAAGTTATATGTTCGTTTTTATAGCATTGAAAATGTTGCAAACCCCTACAAATTGTTTAAGCCTTAAATAATGGCAAAGATTGTAAAGTGATTTGTTTTCTACGACGTGATAAGTAGGTAAGTTGTTCACCAGAAAAATATTTTTTACAGTCTAAGAATTCTTTTGAGATAAAAATGGTTTAGTGATACAAGTTTTAATGAACCATAATTATCTCAAAAGAATTCTTAGAATCTAAACAATATTTTTCTGGTTATCAACTTTACTGCTATGGTTTAGTGATACAAGTTTTGGTTGTGCGTTGCGATGCAGTGGATATCGGCTCGGAAAGAAAAATCGGGGAGCCGAGTTCGGATCCCAGTTGAATTCCTTGCATTCACTAACGCGCAAATCCTCTTGGGAAAGGTATTTATCCGTCTCTTCCCTCCAGTTATGTGTTAAATACCAAGACAGATTGGGTTCTATAGCCTTGGCTGGCAACCAGTCTACCGCAGAAAGTAATGGCAACCTACTGCGGGATAATCTTCTGCCTAGCAGTCATGTATCGAAAGAGACATGATCGCCCAAGCTTGTATCACGTATAACACTTAAGTGACTGACTAATACAAGTCTTACTACTTAATCCATAGCTTGGTGTAGTAGAGTCGAATTCTTACCTCTCTTTTCTAAAAGGTATTTGCGTAGAAGTGAATGCAACAAACCCAACCGGAAGTTGAACATGGCTCTCTGATTAACAATTTCGAGTCATTATTCATTACACCACCAAGCTTACATCACCCGGCATTTCTATGTGGTCACCCATCAAAGTACTGACCAGGCTCAACGTTGCTTAACTTCGGTGTTTTAACGTGATATGGCCGTTAGCCTCTTACAAGTAGAAGCTAAAGCTAAACTTTCCTATTTTGCAAACAGTTTTGAAATAGATAATAAAAAGAGATACCTCATATACGAGGCCGAGCTGAAATATTCATAGACATAATAGTTTTTTAATACAAGTTTTACTACTTAACCCATAGCTTGGAGTCATACCTTTCCAAATGGTATCTGCTAATAAATGAATAAAAAATCCCAACCGGAATTGGAACCAGGCTTTCCCATTATTAATTTCGAGCTGTTATCCATTACACCACCCGCACATCTAAGCATACATCACCAAGTATTTCTAAACGGCCACACATCTAGGCTTGCCGTTACTTAATTTTAGTGTTGTACAGGAACCAGTTTTATAATATGATTCGGCCGTAAGAAGCTCTTTTAGAAAGAGCTTCTAGTTTGATGCTATTCCTAAATGAAAGCCCCATCTGTTCTAATGTGCTCGATGGTTGTCTATCAGTTCCTTTCAAATAGGTTGTTCAATTCTAAATGATTCCTATGATGCTACTGATGATGACAACGAAAGCAGTAACAGGGTGCTCCTGTAAAGCACTCAGACACCCATTCATCATTGCCTCTGAAGTGGAAAGAAGAGTGCAAAGGGTCGGTTGAAAAACAGACCTCAGTTTAATTGCCTCCGCCTTAGCGCAAATAAGGAGAGGTCTTTAAACCCCAAACGTGCACACTGAAAACTTTTCAAGTTGCGCGGTTTGTTTCATGTGGCGAGACAGTCCCGACCTCGAAATGTACGGCCCGGGGATTGCAGTACTCACTTGTGTTTGCAGAATATCCGGTCTTGCTCCAAAGTGCGGGTGGTAGGTGTGCTGGTTCTCAAGCCACAGACGATAATTCTCGAAGGGTATTTAGATGTAGCACTTGATCGTGTAACCGGAACCTTTTGTAAGTTCATGCCGTGCGTGACCAGGTTTTGCATAGCATTTGATCGTAGAACCTTAAAAGAATCGTAAATGGAAGAAGAGAGGTTGTAAGGAAATAAGTGTAGAGGGGTTAAAAATACGGGGTGTGGTTAAAGTGAGAAAAAGAGAGAAGGAGATAAAGAAATAGAGAAAAATGCAAATCTGAAAGAAAATATTAAACAACAAGGAAATTTTAAAAATTAACAAAATACACTAAAAGCAGGGGTTATTTAATTAAAAGAATAAAAATAAACTTCCAAATATAATTGTAATTATATTAGTAATAGTGTTGATATAATTTGATGATAAGTGCGTCCGGTTTTTCTAATAAACCTACGTATATAATCTTCAGGAGAGTGAATCGTTGAGCCTACTCGGAATGACGTTGCCCGTTGACCTAAAATGGAAAGATTATGTAGAATCAATTGCTTGGTTGACATGCTGATCTTATTCACAATTTGAAAATTTATCGTATTTCTGGATGAAATTTTGAACTGATCCCGTCTTTCTGATCAAAATATCGAGAAATGAATATTATCTTGAACGGCCATTCTTCTAGATCTGTTTGTATTAATGCAGATGTAGCCGAGGAATCTTGGACCTACGTTGTTTTTAATTTTCATCAACGATCTTCCTGGTGTCATCACGGTATCTACACTCATGACAAAGTGACTTACTCCTGACTGAATAGTAAGTCTGACCTGTTCGATAAGGTCAAATTAGTAGCTGATATGAAAAATATATCTACAATCTGTTATTAACTGGGGCTAGAAATGGATTCTTAATTTTAATGTCTTCCGAACAAAACTGGTCTCTCTTAATTATTTGAAGGAAAAAAATTTGCCTTCCATTAGCAAGACAGATGCTAAACTCCAGTAGAGTGACTTATCGGGCTCTTTCAGCTTAACGCCTTTTGCTTTCCTTTAGCGTGACAGATGCTAAACTACACAAAAGTAACGTATGGGGCAGCCTCAGGTTAACGCTTTTTACCTTCCATTTCAAGGGCATATACTAAACTCCAGAAGTGTGTTTCCTTGTGCCTTCTTGGGTTAATGCTTTTCGCGTTTCTTTAGCGTGAAGGATGCTAAACTCCAGGAGAGAAACTGATCCAGCCTTCTCAGATTAACGCTTTTTGCCTTCCTTTAGCGTGAGAGACGCTAAACTACACAAAAGTGATTTATCGGGCAGTGTCAGGTTAACGCTTTTGCCTTCCATTAGCCTGGCAGAAGCTAAACTCCAGTAGTGTGACTCATCAGGCCTTTTCACGTTAACGCTTTTTGCCTTCCTTTAGCGTGACAGACGCTAACCTACACAAGTGTGACTTATCGGCAGACTCAGGTTAACGATTTTTGCCTTTCATTAGAATGGCAGATCCTAAACTCTAGGAGTGTGACTCATCAGTTCGAGTTAACACTTTTTGCCTTCCATTAGCTAAAATGCTAACTTGCACAAGAGTCAAGAGTGACTTATAGGGTCATCTCGGGTTAACGCTTTTTGCCTTAGGTAGATTCTAAACTCCAGAAGATTGATTCATCGGGCCTTCCCGGGTTAAGGCTTTTTACCTTCCATTGGCATGGCAGATGCTCAATACTAGAAGAGTGACTCATCGAGCCTTCTCAGCTTAACACTTTTTTTTATTCTTTAGCGTGGCAGATGCTAAAATTCAAGAGAGTGACTAATCGAGCCTTCTTGGACTAACTTTTTCCACTGATAAATTGAACAGATTATATTAAGTCAATTGCTAAGCCGGCTAAAGTTGATTCACTTTGTCGTGCTAGATATTTTTCTTGCTAGAATTTACTTTACGTATTTATAAGTCTACCATTCGTCCTTGCTTTGAGTATCGCTGCCACAGCTGGCCAGGTGCATTATGCATTAAAAATTCTTGATAAAATCCAAAGAAGTATCTGCAATATTTTCTTGTTTTATTTTGTTTAGGCTTTTCTCGATTTGATGATATTATTGCTTTTTCAAAAAAGAAAATATGATTTTCCCATTTTTTGACATTTTGGCTTCAGTCCCATTTCCACCGTTGTAATGAAATTTTTTTGTTATGAATCATTATTTATTCCTAATAGAAAAAAAAATTTCACTGCCTGACGAGGTGCTAATAAAATAGTACCGAAACACAACGGTTCTTGTGCTGCAATAAACTATGCTTTTATTATAAACTCGTACTAAAAATATTACGATATATATATATATATATATATGTATTAAAGTTTTGTAATTTGCTTGAAGCATTGTGTATATTAGGTGTGTGGTTAGGTCTTGAAGGCTGTCACAATGCGTTTAGTAAAATATAGGAAGGTAAAGAAGTTGTTGGGTGATATCCAACAATCTCTTTACCTTTCTTTATTTTACTAAACGCATTGTGACAGCCTTCAAGACTTAACTATATATATATATATATATATATGTGTGTGTGTGTGTGTGTGCGCATCGCTCATTCACTAATGAATTAGAGCACTCTGGCTATTGGGCGTGTATAATGACAATATACATGCTAAAATGTCTACCTTCTTCTACCATGGCCCAGAGGTAGAACCGCCGACTGACGCCACTGCGGTCGGGTTTCAATCCTGGGTTAAAAACAATCGGAGTCTAACCGTACTGATGAGCTGCAAAACAGATTTGTCTGCGGATGACTATATATATATATATATATATATATATATATATATATTTGAAAACAGACATACCAACATGTTTAGGGTTTTCTCGATTTGAAGATATTTTTTCTTTTTCAAAAAAGAAAATATGATTTTCCCATTCCTTAGTATTTCGGTTTATATTCAGCACTAGTTTTATCTTATATAACATGATTTCTGTTTTGTTTTCTCTTGCAATGTTTTATTACTCTAATCCTGTTTGATATTCTCATACTTCTTATTTCTTGCTTGATTTTTAACTATAGTGTCATCTTGCTTTTTATATACAGTAATGTTTTTTCTATTATAGCTTTTGTAAATACGCTAAAAACATTTAACTAAATAGGCCTGAGTGTGCTTCTCAAATAAATGCGTGTCTTTCATGTCGTCGAATAAAGCAAATTTTGTCAATTAGAAATTGACGGGTTATTATACTTGGTCAATTTACCCGTCATATTTTCTAAGAATTGATACATTTCAAATGCCTAAATATGACAAGCAAAAATTTCCCCAAACAGGATGAAATTGAAGAATTCATTCATTATTTATTTTAGGATTTAAAAAAGGAATTGACGAACTGCTCTCTAAAGGTTTAGTGAGATAAATAACCCGGATATACATTTTTATTGAACAAGGAAGTCTAGCATTTAAATATTTACGCAGTTACTGTAATAATGGATGACGTGTGGCTAATAAGTAGACCGCCAACGCGATGCCATGCTACAAAGGTCTTCATCAAATAAAAAGCAACATCCTTACTTTATTCACACGTTAATAAAGCGAGGACATTGCTCGTACAGCTTACGCCCGCGGCGCAAAGGTAATGGGACACAATGTCAGTTTAATGTGGGTTTATCGGCAGTAGCATAGAAAAATTCTCAAGCTCCCTCGGCACTTTCTCTCATGTGCCGGGTAATAACTCCAACAACCTCCTGAAAGACAGTTCAATCCACTTTACTCAACTATGGGTTAAATAGCAAAGCAGAATGGGTTCTCATTCTTTGATTGACAACCCGTAAAAGAAACATTCTGATTTCAAACCGTGATAAATAATAGGGCAGACTTGGGTCTTTAGCCTTGCTAAGCGAGCCAGTTTTGGCAGAAAACAACTTTAAATTAAAAAACCAGCCTGAAAAGTGAGAGGCATTTTCAGGTTATTTTGCCCTCGATGCAATACACGTCATGTCTCAATGAGCTTTATGGATAATGCAAATTGTGATATGACAAATTAATTTTGAACTTCTAACAAATATATTTTCATATTTATTCAGAAATATTTTCACTGAACATTTTATAAGTAATTACTAAACAACAAGTTTTTAGGGCTTCAAAATTTGTATCACTATTTTATTCAATCTAGACATTGTTGCTTTTTATGTTACACTCTGGATCAATACATATTTCATTCCATTTTATTATTCTTAATTTTTATCCCAACATTTTAGATTAATACATTTTTCATTATTACAATTAATTTATTAATAATCATATTCCATCTTCTTATTGTTGATTTTTATCTCAACATTCTGGATCAATACGTTCATCATTATTACTATTATTTGATTATTAGTCATATTCTATCTATCCGGAGGGAGATGCATCCCTGAGGCTTGAGCTAATATTATTGGTAGAGGTGTTCGTTCCTCTGCCGGGCAGCAACACGAGTATTTGCTTGTCTTACTGGATTTTTTACTGGGTTCACGTCGATCCCGAGTTTGACACACGGTAGAGATTTAATGCGGTTGTAACGACGATGCAGTGGAAAATTTGCTCAATCCCTCTCAGTACTTTTGAGAAACGCATCAGGCACCGCGTAATGACCCCAGCCCACTTCACAAGAGAGGTTCTGCCTGAGTGTCAAATCCTTAGGATTTGAGTTTATATTATTGGCAGAGGACTCAACGCCTCTGCAGGCCATATGACACTTTCTTCATCTTACTATACCGAGCTGTAATGCCATGCCTTTAACTCTCTTATTTCGAGCCGATAACTGGTACCCCATCTATATGTTCACGCTTACAGTATATGGCATTCCCAAGTGATCACCCATCCCAGTACTGACCAGATTCGACGTTTCTTAACTCGGTGACCGTGCTAGAACAAGTGTTTAAATGTGAAATGCCCGTAACCCTGAAAACTCTAGAGTAGTGATTTTTAACCTGCGGGCCTGTACGTAAAAAATACATAATGAAGAATTCATTATACTGATATTTTGTCGTGTCTATAAAAAGGTAAATAAACAAATAATTAATAATAGTGTCAAAAATAATTATACTGAAAGAATTATAACAATTATGACTATCATTAATTAATTGTTTCTAAACCAATGAGAATCGATCCTACTTTTCTTTTTTGCAAATAGAGACACGTGACGTTCTCATTATCAGGCGGGCAGTCAACATGGACGGGCCGACAACACGTGCGTCAACGAACATTTTGTATCCTTTTCTTTTTGCAGACCATACAAGTAAGATTTATCTTTTAGCATTCAACAAACATTCGAGGTAAGAAAACCCCGGAAACTTCTTGTATTTTTTCACTTAAATTATCTGGAGTTTCATAACGTACATCTAAAAAATAAAAAATACACGTATGAAAAAATATATATAAGAGAAATACAGTATACACTCTATTTATTTTTTTATCTTATCTTCTATAGTATTGCGATACATATGTAATCTAGATTTGACCAAAATGACAATTTTACACAGTATTGCTGTTACTCGTGTCTCTAAAACCCCATAAAAACTAGTTAATAAATACCCATTTTATTTATCCACCTCTTACTACTTTTCATTTTTACTACTATTTTTCTACATAAAAATGTAAAGGAATTTATGATTATTAACTCAAACTTATAACTCGCCTGCACTATATGCTGCGGTGCACTGGTGTGTCGTGAGATGATTGTAAAAATTTCGAAAACAGTCCAAAGCACAACAAGTGAACATATCAAAATTAAAACCGCTTTAACTTGATTGTACGAATTTATTATTATTATAACAAATAAACGTATACCCAAGATATAATGTGAGTTGGATTTACGAAATGAAATTGTGCGACAAGGACGCCACAATTTGAAAGAGACTTGCCGATGAACACCGATATCGAATTTGATTTCGGGAAGGATTTACTAATCTCTCATTGTGCAAGTATTGAATTCTTCCCAAGTGAGTGGGGACGTGTAGCTCGTACCGGAGGCATTATATTTATTTGGTAGCGTTTAATTAAAATGGACAAGTTTTTAATTAAGAAATCAAAGTGTTTCGCGGAAGTTTAACTATATCTTTTGAGATTAAAAACAAAATTGGTTAAAAAACATTGGGCTAAAGAATAGAATTGATAGATCGGTGAAAAATTGACAGGATTAAAATTTGGCTTTGCCAAGATGTTAAATTCGTTCATAAAGAAAATGGAAAAAAGAAAACTGATTCCTAAATTTTATGATCTCGAAAAAATATGTTGAAAAATATTCTAGAGGAATACGAATATATTATACAAAGACAATATTTTTCTTTCAGTGACCGATCGATTCAACAATGCTCTGTCTTTCATAAATGTGTCGAAGCACGAAAAAGAAGTATGTTGACAGACTCTTATGAATGCAGCAAGTAGATGGTGAACCTCGTTTTAGTTGAAGTCGTTCATCGCCAGTTTTTTTATTTCGTACAATGAGTCGTGCAAGTTGCAAACAACAACAACAAAATTCCTGTCACGAAACAAATGACATGTTGAGGGTGACGTGATGCTTTTAATATCGAATGACATGTATTTTGATAGATCTTGCTGACTTTCTCGTTAAGCTTCAATATATTTACAGATTATCAAAGATCGGTAGAGACTTGTATTTGGAGAATTGGTATAACACAAACTTCTTATCCATTTCTTGACCCTTTACCTAGAAAATATAAATTAATATTTTTTCCTTTATTTTTTATTTCTTTCTGTCTGGATGTAGCAGGAGATTAGATTTGAGGGATTTACATTCCCGTATAGTTAACCGGGGTAATACACACCCATATTTTTTGTGGAGTTTGAGGGATACAATCTCTGCATTGTTTGCAATAGTCACTTTTTCATTTTGTGTCTTTGGTGGGGGTGTTAATGTGTAAAGAAAATTGGTTTGGTTTATTTTTTGTTGGGCAGCTAGAATATTTTTCTTAGAACGTTTTTGACCGCATTGTCTTTTTTATGAAAGCTGCCAAATTTGACGGTATTTCGAATGAATGATTTTAATATTAACTGCATTATTTTAGACACTAGACTTTTAGTGATTAGTACAACCATCCTTCTACCAAATAGTTCCGTCTACACAATTTAATTCACAAGGTTTGTGTCAACCAGTGGCTTGTTTTCAGACACTTTCTAAAGGTGCCACGCACTGGGGTCGTTTCCTTCATACTGATAGCATTAAAAACTACCAATAGTACATATTTATAGTAAAATTACCAACAACACGCACATACTAACAAATTGTAGCGACTTTACCCAAACTGGTTTAAACGACTATCAAACAACCAACATGAACTATTTCATGACTATATTCCAAAAAATTCTTAAATCAAAATGTATTCAAAAATATAATTTCAACAAAACATACATATCACCACCTCTAATTATATTCACACAAACATGTATATTCACAAAAGTTAAGTATCGTCTAAAATGTATTCAATTGTGAAAGCATAATAACATATATCATTAAATTTCGGCATTAAATGACCCATATGGAGTTGATGTGCCGCTAAACAAGCACATCAATCAATGTAACTTTGACTTTAATACAAAAAATACATGGTATAATTTTTAATAAAACTAAGAATTTGTCTTCTGGATGATCGACCAGTTAGATTCGAAACAGAGTCATATGAACGGAAGGAAAACGTTCTAAACACAGCCATGTACTCACATTACGCACCCACACATATATACTATCTGTTAATATGCAAACACTCACACACACACACACACACACACACACATATATATATATATATATATATATATGAGTGTGTGTGTTGTTTTGATATATACGTATGTTGTTTTGATATATATATATATATATTACTATAATTCACAAACAATACATTCAGTCGAAACATGAAGAGAAACTAACTAACCCCCACCTTGAAAATGGTTAAAGAAGTGGTCGAAAGCGCTTGGGACAATGGACGTTATGAACACTTTTTAGATTTCTTCACTTCCAACAAATGAAGAAAAATGTAAGAACGTTGGAAAACCTAAATAAAAAATTATAGAAATATATATGTCCATCATAGCCAACGAAAGATGTTTAAATGAAATGTTGCTGCTGCTACCAAAATATACACCAATGTGTGTGTGTGTGTGTGTGATAACACAGAGTCATTTCAGACAGTCTTTTTATTCATATATATATATATATATATATATATATACACTGCAGAATAGAGAATAGTTTTAGCCTTCGTATCATTTTATTCATTTTTTTTCCTGTACAGATACATATATTGGAGCAAAATAATAGATATGTGAATAGATAGTTTTAAGGAACGATAGTTAGATAGATAGATAGATAGATTGGAGTAGAATAATAGATACGGGAATAGATAGCTTAAAATAACAGTCAATGATAGATAGGAAAAAAACGATAAAATGACGTCGACTCTTATAATCGCGAGGAAATTTTGTATACAAAGTGATCTATATTAGAATAAAGAAAACAATAGTTATAATGTACATATATATATATATATATATATATATATATATGGGGGGTGTTTATGCGTGTGAAGAGGAGGCAGATGAGGAGCAAGAGAAATTGGTTAAACAGATTGCATGAACGCTGACTGTGACTCTTTGTGGACAGAAAGAGAAGGAAACAATGCTGATAAGGAATACATTTTTATCAAGATGTGTTGTTCCGTCAATCCCTTTTGTCACGTAATATTTACAAATAAAAGATTAATAGAAAATGTCGGGAATATTTTACAACCGAGTTTTCCTGCTCTGATCTTAAATACACACATATAAACACAAGGGCATCATGGAATATGTTAGAATATGAATATTAGACACACACGCACATACACGTGCACGCGCAAAATACACACACAGCTATATAAAAAATAAATATTTAATATTTTAACTTCTTTGTTTATAAATGCATTTTGTAAAATAAAATCCGTAATACAAAATCCTCGTATTTGTCTTGATAAAGTCTGTCAAAGAACGGCTAAGTTTTCGTTTTGTCTTTATATATATATATATATATA
>JBBBDQ010029309.1:0-12500 GCA_037127315.1 Ascarosepion bandense
TATCTATCTATCTATCTATCTATCTATCTATCTAAGCTCATTTGCTATTTGCTTCAGCCTCTTCATATCTATACTCTATACGCCTGTACTCTATCGCATTTTCTCCGCCCTCAATAATAGTCATCAGTCTTGATTTACTTTCTTTTTTCACCATTACTTCTGAGCTCGACCTTTACTGAGTGCCAAATACAAATAAGCGAGTGTTAACCTGTCATAACCAACTTAATTTATCTATAAATCGATCGAATACCGTTCATTTTATAATTATGCCAGTCTAGTTATATTAATCCAATATAGCTTTGCCACTCTGATCAGACACCGTGTTCGTTCACCGATGTAGCTTCTTCTAGTTGAACGCTTGTGGCTAAATACATGGAAAATAACTCTTTGGCCTGATCATTACCAAAATAAATAAGCCATGAGAAGTGAATTCAAGCAGCCGGTGAATCTTATTCGGCTGTAACATTCAGCTGTAGACGAACGAGGCAGAACATGTCAAAATGAGAAGCTGAACGGTCAAACGGGCGTATCTTCTTTTTCGGGTGGTAAACAAATGGTCTCTGTCTTCAGCTGCTAGGGATCACTCTCTTGATAACCAGTCTTCTTTGCGCTGTTTACTTTCATCTGAAAAAAAATAATTCAACTAGTCATCTCCACTCAACTGATCATTTTTGTCAGGATCGTTTGACATGGTTCTTCTGAAGTACACTTTAGTCAACTTCCTAAATTCATCTTTCTTTCTTTTCTGTTGAGAAGCTAGCATCATCGTGTTTACCTGTGTTCTATTCTTAATATTCTATTTCTTTTCATCTATTTTTTGTAACATCTGTTTTCTTTTTCTTTAATTTACTTCTTTTACAGTCTTCTTTATTTGCCTCTCCTTTCTTTTCCTAAGGTGTAGGGCCATATCACGTTGAAACATTGGTTCCTGTACGATCATCGAAATAAAGCAATGTTGAGCCTGGTTAGTAGCTAGATAGGTGACTGTTTGGGAATGTCAGGTGCTACAAGTTTGGATGTAGGGTTGGAGTAATAATAATGACTAGGAATTGTTAATTAAAGGGTTGAATTTCGATTTCAGCTGGATTCATTATATTCACATACGCGCAAATACCCTTAGTTAAAGGCATGAATCCACAAACTATTTCACTCAGCTACGGGTTAATTAGCTAAACCTGTGCCAATAAGTCATTATTATGTAAAAAAAAAAAATTCTTAAAATCTAAAAATATTTTCGGATTTTAAATAACCTGCAAATGGTTGACAGCCGTAAAAAACGAATCAAGCTGATGGTAACCTTTATTTTTTTTTTTTTTTTTACCTGGATTCTATTCTCAAATTTCTCTTCCTTTAGTTTTCTTTCTTTGTTTCTTTCTTTCTTCTTCTCTTTCTCTTATTTATTTTTCATTTATTTTTTTATATGCCATTTTTTCACACTTTATTTATCATTTCTTTCTTTCTTCTTTTTCTTCTCTCTCTCATTTATTTTTCATTTATTTTCTGAAATACCATTTTTCTCACTTTCTTTCTTTCTTTCTTTCTCTTATTTATTTTTCATTTATTTTTAATATGATATTTTTCTCACTTTCTTAATTCAATTCTTTCTTTCTTTCTTTCTTTTTCTTCTCTCTCTCATTTATTTTTCATTTATTTTCTGATATACCATTTTTCTCACTTTCTTTCTTCTTTTCTCTGTCTTATTTATTTTTTATTTATTTTCTGATATGCCATTTTTCTTTCTTAATTCATTCATTTTCTTCTCTCTCGCATTTATTTTTCATTTATTTTCTGATATGCCATTTTTCTCACTTTCTTTCTTTCTTTCTCTTATTTATTTTTCATTTATTTTTTAATATGCCATTTTTCTCACTTTCTTAATTCATTTCTTTCTTTCTTTCTTTCTTTCTTTCTTCTCTCTCTCTCTCATTTATTTTTCATTTATTTTCTGATATACCATTTTTCTCACTTTCTTTCTTTCTTTCTTTCTCTTATTTATTTTTCATTTATTTTTTAATATGCCATTTTTCTCACTTTCTTAATTCATTTCTTTCTTTCTTTCTTTCTTCTTCTCTCTCTCTCTCATTTATTTTTCATTTATTTTCTGATATACCATTTTTCTCACTTTCTTTCTTTCTTTCTTTCTCTTATTTATTTTTCATTTATTTTTTAATATGCCATTTTTCTCACTTTCTTAATTCATTTCTGTCTTTCTTTCTTTCTTTCTTTCTTTCTTCTCTCTCTCATTTATTTTTCATTTATTTTTTGATATGCCATTTTTTCTCACATTCTTAATTCATTTCTTTCTTTCTTTCTTTCTTCTTCTCTCTCTCTCTCTCATTTATTTTTCATTTATTTTCTGATATACCATTTTTTCTTTCTTAATTCATTTTTCTCGTTTTCAGTTTTTGACATTTTTTCTTTCTTCCCTCTTCTCCATCATCTTTTTATTTTCCTCTATTTTTCTTCTTCTTATCCATTCCTTTTTTTCTTAATATTTTTCTCTCCCTCTCTCCCCCTGTTATTCCTATCTTTCTATCTTTCTCTTATTTGTTTAGTATCTAGCATCACACATTTTATCTGTATTCTATTTTCTTCTATTCACCTCTAATATTTTTATTTTTCTTTGATATTTAATTCCCTCTCGCCCTCTTTCCTTCATATGTTTTCTCTCTACTGCTCTTCTCTAAAATCCCATTATCACAATCTGCCCACGACGGGGTGTGAATGGTTCATCCACATCGATGTCAAAGTCAAATGATCTAGTGTCGTATGTAACCAACTCGACAGGGACAAGTTAGGTGTTCCAAAGCGGATGTTTCACCCTCCCCAAACGTAAGCGATCATTCTTCTGAATCAAGGTAGATGTAACTTCATTTACCCGTCGCCATTTGCCGATTCTTCAAATTAAACCAACCAGCATGTTTTCCTGCGAGACATTTTCTTTCCTGCTTTCTTGTTTCCAAGATGGCCGGTACTCCGCATAGAGTTTTCAAACTGCCGTTGATTGCAACAATGTAAAAATACCTCCCCTGCAGACATACACGGACAGGAAGAGGATATTTAAAAACAATCATAAGGACCTTGAAGAATGTAGAGTATTGGATAACTGACCTTGGGATTTCAGAATTAATATTATTAAACTATTGTGACTACTATCTAATCTTTGTTTTTAACGTCATCATCTTTAAAAAGATATCAGATCAGTCAGGTTACATACGTGATACACGCTGAAGGGCGATCATGTTTTGAAAGAGACATGACTGACTGGGCAGAAAGTTATCCCGTAGTAGGTTGCCATTGCTTTCACTTACGCACAAATACCCTTGGGAAATGTATTAATCCGTCTCTTCCCTCCAGTTATGGGTTGCCAGCCAAGGCTATAGAACCCAATCAGTCTTATTATGTAACCTACATAATGAACTTATGTAAATCGATGGCAGAAGAGGTCTGAGGGGATGTAAACAAACAAATTACCAAGAGCTATAAAGGAGGGGTAATAGTGGAGAACGATGGTCATTTACATCCTAAAAAACACGATCTACCGCATAGAAGACGACTATTTACTCTCGACCAGAGAGTTTCTGCTCGCCTCACGGAGCCCTTTGTCCGATAAATAGAACATTATAACCGTGTAACTGATTTCGGAAACGACTTAACTCCTATGGGGAGCGGTTTATATTACAGTATATATTAAAATATTATCTTATTACAAATCCGGATACAAGTGGAAGACCACGTGAGTCTAAAAGTAACCCTAAGATAATTCTTCACTTAACATCCTTGAGTGTCTGGTGAAAAGTTCGATTGCAACATCCTATTCTAGCATTACACTATTTTATAAGGATTGTGGTGCAATGTATATCGACTCGGAACAACAAATTGGGGTGCCGAGTTCGAATTCTCGTTGAATTCTTGCATTCACTTACGCACAAATACCCTTGGGAAAGGTATTAATCCGTCTTTTCCCTCCAGTTATGGGTTAAATAATAAGACAGATTAGGTTCTATAGCCTTAGATGGCAACTAGTCTACCGCAGAAAGTAATGCCAACCTACTGCAGGATAATTTTCTGCCCAGTCTTTTTCGAGACATGATCGCCCAAAGCATGTATCATTTATGGCATTTAACTTGACTTATTATTTCATATTAGATTAATCATCGCATAAAAAGTCCCGTAAGCCATAAGCATCCAAGGGCATTGCATGTACTGTATTTGTATGTCACGGGCAAAATAGCCTAATTGAGCCCAGTCTGCTTCCGGCCATAACACGTTGAAACACCAGTGCCTGAACAAACACCGAATTGAAGCCCTGTTGATCATGGTCAGTACGTAAATGAGGCGAGAGATTGGAAATACAAGGTGCTGTAGATTTGAATGTGCGTGTGGTGTTATGGATAATTATTCGGAATTGTTAATCGGAGAGCCGATTTCCAATTCTAGTTGTGTTCGTTATATTCACTTAGGCCCAAATACCCCTGGGAAATGTAAGAATCCACCCCTTTAATATCCAGCTATGTATTAATTCGTAAAACAGTTATCACTAAATCATAATTATCCCCTCCCCGAATCCTTACAATCTAAAAATATTTTCATTCTTTAAAATAACCTGATAAGTCATAAAAATGGATCTATCAATGAAACCATCCTTCCTCAGACAGGTTTTGAGTTGAGTTTTGCGTCTACTAGACTGACTGTCACCAAAAATAAATAAAACAAAACAAAAAAAAAAAACAGGAAACCCAGACTTCACTGCTATTTAGCTTATTGCCGGTCATAGTTGGTTTAATGCTTTTTTGAACAGCATCGACTGGGAGTTGAACACGACATGTCGGTTTCTCTTTCTGAAACGATAACCCTACCCGTGCATCTAATCAGTTTAACATTCGTCTTGTTGATGCCTCATTTTCTTTTTGACACTGAACAAGTCCGTCAAACTTTCACTGCCTGATCCAGGGACTGAAGTCATAATGTCAAATTAACTAATTAGGTAAGAGGTTTTCTTTCCATGCTCGCATGTGAACTGAAATACCTAACATAATAAAAGAAGTGGGGCGCCCACCGACGGGGTGTAATGGTTAGTAAGCTTGTCTCGCTATTACAACTGAGTAGTGATTTTGATCATCACTGGGTACCCCATACTTTCGGCCATGTGCCACATCTAAGCGACGCTTAGAAAATCATCATAATAAAAGAAGTGAATTTCTGAGCGCAGCTTCTATGCAACACAAGGCCGATAGTATGGGGCGCCCAATAAAGATCGAACTCACTACTAATAGGTTGTAGTAAGACAATCTCGCTAACCATTGCACCACGTCAAGGTAACCCTTGGCATAATTCTTTTTCCCGTTCTTTGTCGTCGTAGTACAGTTTATGCATTGATTTAAGTTTATTTAATATTTACAATTTTACCCTTCGTTTTCGGGTGAGGTGTTCACTTCAATACCCGTCGCTTAGATGTATTTTTAAGTTAAAAAACAAAACAAAACAAAAAACAAAACAAAAAAAAACGAGCAAACAAACAAAAAAACAACAACGCATTTCTAAATAGTTTGTTGACAGTTATATAGTCTACCCAGTTTTTATTGTATAGTATTGTTTTAGAAGTGCAATAGTCGTTCTTCAAATAAATAATCGATTTTTTCACTCAGCTATCAACTTGAACCAATTACATAGTTCTTCTTTTTATATTTTGTCTTATTTATTACGGGACCTTGAGCAACGATAAGAGGTTATCTAAATTATTTATAAATGAACCTTTGTCTGTGTGTGTGTGTGTGTGTTCGTTACCTATAGACTCCGAAACGGCTGAACCGTTTCTTGAAAACTTACACAGTTGTATTATTAGCGTCTGCGAGTGTTCTTAGCTAGGTTTTGTGTCGAGGTATCCCAGATATATATCGAAAATCGATAATCGAAAAAATCGGGTTAGAGAAGGAGCGGGCCGATTTTAATCAAATTTGATACACTCATAGAAAAAGACATAAGAAACGATATTCAGAAGTTTCAAGGTTACAGTTCTTACAATAGTGCAGAAAATTGATAATATATATATATATATATATATGCTATTAAATATAAGAGACAATGAATGTCTATTATGTTTAATCATGAGCCGTTCTAAACGTCGTATTTTTGCTTTAATTTCAGTTGAAAATAAAGACAAAAATTCTCCAACATTTGGATAATTATTTATTGGTTTTCTTCTAAGCTTTCGGCTCACATGAGCCATCTTCAGAGAGGTAGTTTAAACTGAAATATTATAAAATCCACCATCACCGACGATTTTATTTTGTGTTGACATAAAACTCCGCTTGGCAACGGCAATAGTTACCAAAAATAATAAACGCAGTTCTTAAGTTTGCGATGCGGTTTTATGACGTCACACCGCGGGATAGCGCGAAATGACAACAAAACCATCTAGTCAAATGCAATGTAATATGTTATTTCCTGTTTTAAAGTTGATTTTATTGAGTGTTGGTTGTTTTGATTTGATGTACATGGCCTCCAATATCTGCAGGTTCCTCTTACTGTGTGTATGAGTAAGGATCACCGTATTGTTGACCAAAATCTGTCTGATATTACCTACATGTTTATGTTTTTCAGAGAAATGTTGTTTAATAGTACTCTGATCAGAAAGATGACATGTAAGTCTACGGGAGAGCGTGGTTGTGGTAAAACCAATATATGTACTAGGTTTTTGAGTAGTATCAGAGATGCAATCTCTGAATGGGCATGTAAATTGGTACACTACACACACATATATATATATATATATATATATATATATATATATATATATATAGATAGATAGATAGATAGATAGATGCTTGTGCGTTTATGTCTGTTTATCTGCCTGTATGTCTGTATTTTTTTCAACTGTTTTATTTTAGTTTTTGCTTCGGGTTTGACTAAATAGGTATAATTGTAGTTCTTAGTCTCAGCCATGATACCATTTACTCAGAGGACTTATTTAGCCTTCAAAATTCAGTTTATGACAAAAAAACTTATTTCATATCGATAGCAGGAAATCAAAATTTGACTTACATCCATTCATTTTTCTTTCAGTCTACGGTTTCGCTTTAACCGGAAACAACTATTGCTTTTTAATCTTTCGTGCCAAAGTCCATAGACTCTGAGCTCCAGGACCATGGATTAGTTTTAAAGATTTCATTACACCTGAGCAACGCCGGGCTATACTGCTAGTTTTTTATATTCTCTTCAGTTCTACATTTTACAGTGAGTAAGATTTCTTTTTTCTTACGCGGTTCAAGTTATTATTTCTATTTTTCTATTTTGTTTGTCTATTACTTTTGTATTGAGGTCCTTGAATAATAAAGATAATTTCCTATGACTTGCTCCAAGATTTGGAATTTTCTAGTGAGTTAGAAAATTTAGCTATTTTTTGTCATTTATTTCTGGTGTGAGTACATATGTGAGGAATACTGTTGCCATATCTGGTTGGGTGCTTCTGAGATTACTCTCGGGGTTCTTGACAAAACCCAGAGATGTATCAGCAATGTAATCGACCCAATATGATAGCTGGACAGTCACTTTCTCACCGACGTGATACGGCTTCCCTCTGATTTTTTCTAAAAATATTTTCATGGCATCTACTTAACGAGCTTTTTTCGTTGTGCCCCGAACTGGTTGATTTAGCAGTACTACTAGACTGGCAATTAGGTCCCATTCTTTTAGCGTCAAAATAGTCAGAAGTAAACACCACTTCTACACTACTAGTTTCTTCTCTCGCTCTTATCGGCTTTGGAACTCGCTTCCATATACTTTTTTAAAAAATCATATCGCCCCAAGCAAGGCATTTTACTGCCACTGTTGTGGGGGGTTCATAGGAGGAAAGTTATGAGAAAGAGTAACAGGTATTAGGGGGTGTCAGAAAGTGGGTAAGAGAAGGATGAGAATATTGATGAGAGTGGAGTGGATGGAGAAAGGTGCATGAGAGAGAGAGAGTGGGGGATGCAAGTCAGTGAGACAGGAGACTATTGACTTTACATTTGAATTTTTTGAGACGGTAGCTGTCGCAGAAGCAAGTAAATGGAAGGGAATTCCACAGGCGAGAAGTGCGAGAAAAGAAGTGCGAGAAAAGAAGCTGATGGAGTAGTATTTGCATTTACAATTTATTGATTTCGCAGTAAAAGGTGGGACCTAGTTGCTAATCTTGTGGCATAAATTCAGGCATAGGGGGTACCAGAGAGCTAAGTTCATCGGAGCAGAAGCTGTGAAAGTATTTGTAGAAGAGACACAGGGAAGCCACATTGCGCCAGTGAGAAAGTGACTGTATCTGAGCTGCCAAGTCGGATTTTGTCAAGGACCCCCAGGTGTATAGCAGGAGCACCTGATCAGATATGGTAGTAGTATTCAATGCACGGGCGAATGATAGATTTATATTGGTGCAGGATTGTTTCAGACGGGAAAAACTTCTTGGCCCTACACAGAGAGCTGACTTTCTTAGCAGCGGATTTAGCTAGGATTCTATATAGTCAGTCCACTTTAGGTCTGTCTTGAGAGTTAGCCCGAGGAGGCGCAGTGTTTTGCTTTCAGGGAGACTAGCCTGATTCATGCTTTGGCAGCATTTAAATTCAACATCGGAAAAACGATTTGTCTTTTGAGACTAACCACTCACATAGCGGCCGTTTTTTATTCAATGCTCGGCTCAAACGCATCAGTTATTGTCGATAGTGATCTCCCGTGATGGCTTTGGTCGGTTTGAGTTGCTCATAACAAATTTCACCCAACTGATCCCAACAAATACAGAACAAAAGCTTCGAACTATGGATAGTCCACTTTGCCGCCGATGTTGATACATGGTCGGGCTCATCTCACGACTTCTACGCTTAAGGTTATCGTAGTCTATATACTTTTCATCGCCGATCACGATACGATGCAAAAAGAAACTATTCCTTTTCTGCCGTTGAAGCCGTGACAAAACGCCGTTCGACGTTTTTCGACTTCAACTCGTACTGCCGTACGAGTTCAATGTTCTTGCTTTTGAATTATTCCTAATACTTGCAAATGTTTCGAAACTGTTGTCTAATAAACTACTAATCTATCTAAAAGTTCGGCTTGCGCCTGACATAAGTCTTCATGAAGTAATGCCTCCAATTCTTCGTCTTCAACATTTTCGGTGCGCCAAACTTTCTTTATCTTCAACAGCAAAACCAATATTTACTCATGCCTCGATAGTACGGCTGATGGTTCCAACAATATCAAATTACTTTTTGTGGTAGACTGGTTTACAAACCAAAGCTACAGAACGCACTCTCTCTGTGAATGTAACGAATTCAACTGGAACTCGAACTCGGCTCTAAGATATCCACTGAACCACAATGCGCATCAGATACAATTAATAGGGAACTAAACGACTGGAATGCGAACTATGGTTTCCAATTCCCCGGTCCAAGCTGCTACCCGATCCGCCACCTTGCACTCTCTAGCACGCTTAAACTCATGCAGTTGAGGCACTGGGGAACAAAGCTCCTCATAACACCCGCCATGAAAATATTTTTAGAAAAGAAACCACTTCGAGTTGTTGAGAAAGTGATTGAAATCGAGATGCCTGGACAGATACTTTGGATTTTATTAAGAATTTTTAGATGTACAAGCTGAACACCAGATAGGATATGGCAACAATATTCAATGCACGGACGAATGTTCGATTTGTAAATGTTCAAGATGGATGCCCACGAGAAACATTTTCTGGAATGGCACATTGACCCAACAGTTCTTGCAGTAAATTCAGCTATGGATTCACTGTATTCGCACCACTATGAGTCAGTAGAAAGCTTGAGGGCAAAAAGACTCGGTAATTTATTGTTTTGGAGTCTAGCCTCAGCCTGCAACTAGCATCTTCTGTGGTATCTAAGTGAAAGCAGTTTTGTTTGAAGGCGTTAAAATTTACAAGCCATTTCTTGCCCTAGTTAACCTACATATAAGAGACGCTACTTGGTTTCATTAGTAAAATGCAAGAACGAAAGATAGATGGGTTTAATTCTAGTTTCAGTGAAATTAAAAAGTTGTCAAATATTTTAATTTGTGGACCCTATTTTATAAATACGTTTATTAATAAAATGTTTGCAAGACATGTTCTCGGCTAGTATACAGAAATATATTAAAACAAAAGCCGAGAAGGAACATAGATATATAAAAAAAGAAATCTTACTCACTGTAAAATGTAGAACTGAAGAGAATATAAGAAATAACATCTTATCGTTGCTCAAGTTTCCGAAATAAATAGGACAAAATATAAAAATCGGGCGCAACGACTAAAATAATGGGTGGAGAAAAATAGCAACAGAGAATCAGTCAGTCAGTTAAGTGACATACGTGAAACACGCTTGGGCGATCATGTCTCGAAAGAGACATGACTGACTGGGCAGAAGATTATCCCGCAGTAAGTTGCCATTGCTTTCTGCGGTAGACTGTTTGTCAGCCAAGGCTATAGAACCTAATCCGTCTTGTTATTTGACTTATAGCTAGAAGTGGAAGAGATGTATGATGTTATTAAGTAGTAAATATTGGGGGATCAGTTTATTACTTCATAACAATATAAAACTGATCCCCCACTTTATGCCCAGTAGAAACCCTAATCATGTTTTTAACTATTATATTCAGTCTGTTAGTCAAGTGCCATACGTGAAACACGCTCGGGCAATCATGTCTTGAAAGAGACATGACTGACTGGGCAGAAGATTATCCCGTAGAAATTTGCCATAACTTTCTGCGGTAGATTGGTTGCCATCTTAGGCTATAGAACCCAATCTGTCCTGTTATTTAACCCATAACTGGAGGGAAGAGACGGATTAATACCTTTCCCAAGGATATTTGCGCGGAAGTAAATGCGATGAATTCAACTGGAATTTGAACTCGGCTCCCCGATTTCTCGTTCCGAGCCGATATCCACTGCACCACAACGCACAAAAAACAGATCTCATTAATACCTAGGGACCATTCATTAAACTTAGAGGGAAGGTAGCTTAGATTAAATATACAGCCTCAAGTAATTTGAAATGGTAATAAAAGATATATAACTCAATCAATCATATTATTTAACCCATAGCTGGAAGGAGAACCGACGGATTCATAGCTTTCCCATGGGTATTTGTATGTGAATGCAACGAGTTCAAATGAAATTTGAACTCGGTTCTCTTGATTTCTCGTTCCGAGCCGATATCCAATGAACCACAATACGCATCCAATAGAATTATCAGGGAACGGAACGACTGGAATGCGAATTCAGACTTCCGATTCCTCGGTCCAAACCTCTATCCGATCCGCCATCTTGCTCTCACTAGCAAGCTTAAATTTATGTAGTCGGGCCACCAGGAAACAAAGCTAGTCATAACTGCTGCCATAAAAATATCCAATATTGAATAATAAGAATGTGCTGTGCTAAAAACTGAGAAACAAAATCCTTTCATTTAGGTTGTGGTACCACCCAAGGCGAGAGAAACCAATCTACTCTACTAATTCACCCACAACTGGAAGGTGGGAAGAATCAATAGTTTCCCAATCTTCCCGGACATTAATGTGGACAGGGACACAGATGTCTATGCCTTAAGTCGAACACGGCTCGCCGATGATTTCGGTGTAACCTGGGCAGAAACTTTAGAACAGCGGTCGGCAACCCCCGGTACGCGGGCCACATCAGGCTCTGGATTGAACTTTGTCCGGCCCGCTGCCTTACTCTGGACACGATATAAATATAGGTAAACCAAACTAAAGTGACAGTTGATAGTCTGAATATATTGCATCGAAATTAATTATTTTTTTTTTTTTGCGTGGAGAATGTGTTTTACTTTTATTTTTTAATTGTAGGGATCACCTAAATTAGTATACGGCCTCACTTTCACTTTTTCTGTGAAATTGCTTTTGTGAGCGTTCACTTTGAAATGAATATAAAATAGTGTTTTTAACCGATTTTAATGGAAATATTTTTCAATACTGATTTATGAAACATTTAGTTTTAAGATGAAATATTTTTAAACAAAATTTCCGTCAGATATTAAATTATATTGAATCCTTGCTTTCTTCAAACACAGAAAATTTATTCACATATTTTATAACAAGGTTCTTCTCCATGACACTGGAGCCATAGCTGTTTGGACCTCCTCCATGATTCTACATAGATTTTTGGCCCTCACTCTCCAAAAGGTTGCCGACGCCTTGCTTTAGAACATTATACACATTACCATTCAGTCATTCGGCCAAATTGCCTTTGTTATTCGGGACTGGGACTGAAGTTTTATCCGCCCCCCTCTCTCTCTCTCACTCTCTCTGTGCAATTATAGCTGGTGATCAATGTTCTTAGAGAGAACGCTGGTTTGGGTGAGAGTTACGCTTTCGATCATGCAATTGTGACAAAGATTGTGCACATGTGTGATGCGTACCAAAAGTGTCTTTGAAGCGTATGACGACACTTTATACAAAGAATACTAGAACACCCAAAAATATTTTTCAGGCAGGATATTTCTACCGATTTATTTGCA
>JBBBDQ010029309.1:17500-35000 GCA_037127315.1 Ascarosepion bandense
GACGAATTTTTCTCTTGACACGTCTGTTATTGTAGACATGTCACTACTTCCTCGACGATGTTTATTGTTTTAAAGTGTTTATTGCTTTTTAAAGTGAAATTAATGTCTACTAGCCTAGAGGCCCTAAGTTTCATTAAAGTGATTTTACCGCCTTTTTTTAAAATAATAATTTCAATCATTATGGCAGTAGGCATTAATTTCACTTTCAAAAAACACGAAAACAAAAATCAAGAATGGTTTGATTGATTCAGTTTTTACGCATTATCAGTCCTTTACAGGTTATTACAAGTTATTTAAAGCCAGAAAATATTCTTAAATTACAAAAATGCTTTGTTGAGGATAATAATGATGTCTTACTAATTAACTCATAGCTTGCGTGGAGAAAATGTGGATTAATACATTTTGCAAGTGTATTCGCGCGTTCAGATACAGTCACTTACTCACCGGCGCAATGTGGCTTCTCTGTGTCTCTTTTACAAATACTTTCGGTGCTGTAAGCGTTTAGTGACGGATGTGCGTTGTGGTGCAGTGGATATCGGCTCGGAAAGAGAAATCGGTGAGCCGAGTTTGAATTCCAGTTGAATAACCTGCATTCACTTAAGCACTGGTACACTTGGGAAAGGTATTAATCCGTCCCTTCCCTCCAGTTATGGGTTAAATAACAGGGTAGAACTTGGGGACCCTGACCTTAAAAACAAATCCCAATTTGGTACTCGCAAAAGAAAAATTATTACTAGACACAAAACTTATATAAAAAAAAAACAACAATAAATTGTTGAAAGAAAAAGGTATTACCAGCAATAAATAAATAAAATTTAGTTGGCAATAAATGACCCGCCGAGGTTATAAAACTAAAACAACCAACCAACAAATACTTTCCTTGCTTTTACTCCGATGAACTTAGCTCTCTGGTTCCCCCTATGTATGAATTTGCTCGAGCCACAAGATTAGCAACTAGGTCCCACCCTTTTGCTGTGAAACTAATAAAATAAAAAGTAAACACACATTTTACTCCATCAGCTACTTTTCTCGCACTTCCCGCCTGTGGAAATCCCGTTCCGTTTACTTGCTTCCCCGATAGATACAATCTCCAGGAGTTTAAGTGTAAAGTCAATAGTCATCTCCTATCTTGTTAACTTGCATCCTCTCTCTCATGCTTCTTTCTCCGTCCACTCCACTCTCAGTATCTTAATCCTTCTCTTACCCACTTCCTGACACGCCATGTCACCTGTCACACTTCCTCATAACTTTCCTTCTATGTAACCCCCTGCATACTAGTGGCAGTAGACTGCCTTGCTTGGGGCGATGTGATTATAAAAAAAATAAATATAAGAAATTAAGCGGAACTGGAACTCGGGTCCCCGATTAACAATCCCGGGACATTATCCATTACACCACCCGCACATTAGGTAGGCATTAACATTTTACCTTTGAACTAATACGTAATCTTAAATCACGCGATACGAAATACTTTTTAAAAAGTTAGGCAAAATTTATCAGAAACTGATAACACACACGCGCTTGCGCGCACACACACACACGCATATATATATATATATATATATATCTATATATAGACACAAACTTTCTTTTTTCCGAAAAATTAGGAGAAAGAGAGGAATCTATTCGAAAATGGCAGAGAGAGAGAGAGAGAGAGAGAGAGAGAGAGAGAGATTGTTGTCTGACTGTAAGTTTAGCCGATTTGTAGGTAGGGCGGTCAAGAGTGGAGCAGCTCTTTAAAGGTGGCTGTGTAATGAAACCCGGGAGATCGCTTACCGTTGCTTTTGGCTTCAAATAAAGATTGTTCAACTTGAGATGCCATCATTTGCAATCTGTTCAATAAATCATCTTTGATAAACTAATTCACAGGCAAACGGCGCACGCAACTCCTATCGACTAACGAACTCTTAACTGACTTTCATTACGGCTAATTAATTCTATGCACGATATACTTCGGAAATATGCGAATCGTTCGATACTTGGCAAAAATCCATATGCATCGTCAGGTGTCGGCCACTTTGTTAGTTTCACAAGCAACGTAATTATGAGATGAGGTTGTCTGGCCATATATATAAATATATATACAAATATATATATATATATTTTAATTCAGATACTTTAATCCAAGCGGAAAAAGCAGGAAGGTAAATTCCAAAAACCCGATCCTAATTAATATTAAAAAATTTATTTTAATATTAAAAGATGATACAGGAAGAGAGCTCTATGTAATAAAATATTACAGAGCAAATATAAATTAAAAAAGGATTGATTCAATGATGTTGGATGATCATTTCGATATGAAAATCCCCACGGGGGATAACACATCGCCTCAGCAACAGAAAAATCCTTTCAGAAATAAATAAATATATATATATATATATATATATATATATATATATACATATATAAGAGGATTGATATTATATATCATTATGCTATATATATATATATATATATATATATATATATATATATACATATATATATATATATAGCATAATGATAATCCACGTATACTGTCTCAATATGTATAGAAAAACTACTAAAAGTTGTAAGTTAATTTTTTTTGACAGTATTTATTTATTTCTATTATTATATATATATATATATCTGATATTTCAGACCGGCCTCGGCCTTCCTTCAGAAATAAATGATTTTAAACTAGAAGCGTCCGTCGCAGAAAAAAAAGAAAAATATTGAATTTTAAAATTAAACACTTTTAGGCTAGAGTTAAACAGGGACTTAGGTATTTTGAATCTTTATAAATATTTCAATAGTTAAACATTTTTTAGATATACTTAAAAAATTTTCTTTGAAACAACATTTAAAAGTATTATTATAGTTAGTTTTACGTTTAAAAAGATTCAGACTCTATCGCTTTCTACATTACGCGACGTACACATCTCGCGACGGACGCTTCTAGTTTAAAATCATTTGTTTCTGATGAAAGGCCGAGGCCGGTCTGAAATATCAAATATATTTATATAATAATAGAAATAAATAAATACTCTCAAAAAATCATTTTTAATTTGCAACTTTTTAGTAGTTATATATATATATATATATATTAATCGTTTCACTGCAAGCAAGGTCGTACCCCACTGATGTGCAAGGGGCTACATAAGAGTAAAACTTTAGACAGGAGGAGAGTGAAGAGAAAGACGAATCAGTTTAAGGGGGTATCAGAGAAAGGGCAACAGAAGGATGGGAACACAGGTGTGAAGACAGTTGCGAAGGAAAAGAACAAGATATACGGGTTAATGTAGAAAGAACTGGAGTCAAGTGGATTTGAGATGGGTATTGACATTGCATTTAAATTCCTGGAGGTTGTAGCCATCAGGAAAGTATATGGAAGGATGTTTCACAGGCGGGAAGTGCAGGAAAAGAAGCTCAGGAAGTAGAATTGTCGGCTGCATCTGGTTGATCTAACTGTAAATGGGTGGAACCTTGTTGCCAGTCTGGTTGCACGTGTAAATTCTTGTGGTGGAGGCACCAGTGACTTAAGTACTTCGGAGCAGAAGCCATGAAAATATTTGTAGAATAGACAGACGGAAGCAACTTTCAGCCGGTGTGAAAGTGGCTGGTGTGATATAAATATTATTAATTAACCCATAGCTGTGGAGGTAAAGTTTAAACCTTTTCCAATGCTATCTGTGTCTAAGTGAATATAACCAACCGTACTGAAGCGTTGTGATACAATGGATATCGGTTCGGGGCGAGAAATTTGGGAGCCGAGTTCGAATTCCAGTTGAATTCCTTCAATTCACTTAAGCGCAAATACCCTTGGGAAAGGTATTAATCTGTCACTTTCCTCCAGTTATGGGTTAAATAACAGGACAGATTGGGTTCTATAGCCTTGATTGGCAGCTAGTCCACCGCAGGAAGCAATGGCAACCTAATGCAGGATAATCTTCTGCCCAGTCAGTCATGTCTCTTTAGAGACATGATCGCCCAAGCGTGTATCACGTATAGCATTTAAATGACTGACTGATTTGGATGAAGTGTGTATTCCAGATGCTATATGCAGCTCTGTATAATGTAATGGCAATCTACTGCTCAGTCAGTCATGTCTCTTTCGAGACATGATCGCCCAAGCGTGTATCACGTATAGCATTTAACTGACTGACTGATTTGGATGAAGAATGTATTCCAGATGATATATGCAGCTCTGTATAATGCAATGGCAATCTACTGCTCGGTCAGTCATGTCTCTTTCGAGACATGATCGCCCAAACGTGTATCACGTATTACCCTTAACTGACTGACTGAAATTATAACTCGGCTCTCTGCTTAAAAATTCCGAGCTATTATCATTACACTACCTGCACATCTTAGCTTACAGCATCTGTTATTGTCAACCATTTAAGTACTGACAATCTGAGTTAAGCAGCAATAGCAAGATTCAGATCCTAAATATAAATTCTAATAAATTAGCCTAAGTAAAACCCTAGAAAATACTGAGGCCTTAAATCAAAAGAGAAAAAATCACGTTTCAACTCGCAACTTCCTCCTCTCAAAAGAAACCTTAAAAAATATCTGTGGTCTTCAATTGTTGTTTTTTTATTGTCTTAAGAAAGGTTGTGATTGGTTGAAATTGGTAGGAAAGCGCAAACAGTCACGATATCCAGAGACATAAGAGAAAAGTTTGTCTTTTTCGACAAATAGCACAGGACTTGATTTTTCTCTTTCGTCGCCAAACACTCTAACCATAATTATTCATTCTAGTAAATCATTTATATTAAAAACTGGTACGCTCATTGAGTTCTCTACGCCAAGTTTCTTGTCTCAGACTAAGCTTAAAATGTTTATGCGTACATAAACAATTTCTTGTTTGTATAAAACTTAAGTATAGTATGAACAAATAGAAACACGTTGAACATTAGTAAGAAAAGAAAAAGTCAGCGTATCTTTTAAGCGGACAGCTTTTCGATCAACCCTTAGCAAAGTGGATCGTTGATAAATTCAAAACATAAAACAATGAAACAAAATTACTCATGCAAACGACGTAAAAATAATTCTAGAAGCAACCTTTCATTTACCTTTCTTGATTTCTCGTTTTAATTTCTGATCTTTTCTTCTCTCTTTCTTTCCTCTTTTTCATACCTTTTTACCTCGTACGAAAAATAATAATAATAATAATAATATATATATATATATATATATATATATATATATATATATAACTTACAACTTTTTAGTAGTTTTTCCTATATATATATATATATATATATATATATATATATAGTAGCGAGGATAAAGATCAGAACGATGTTAAGAAAAATTTTCAATGTGAAATAACTTTTATTTTAAAGCTTCATAGATTTTATCAAGGAAAAATAAAGAAATAAATGTAAATTATATATATATATATATATATATATATATATATATATATATATATAGTAGCGAACATAACTAAATATGAAAAAGCTTTTTAGTTTGGAATTATATAATTTACATTTATTTCTTTATTTTTCCTTGATAAAATCTATGAAGCTTTAAAATAAAAAGTTATTTCACATTGAAAATTTTTCTTAACATCGTTCTGATCTTTGTCCTCGCTACTATATATATATATACCGGACATGTTCGTTGTTTTCGACGTTGGATACACCAAATCCGTTTTTAGCACTGAATCAGTCAGTCCGTGTCATACGTTATATCGCTTGAGCGTACCATACCGTTTAAGCGATCATATCTCTTTCAATCCATGACTGGTTAGGCAGGTTATTTTCCCGCAGTGGGTTGCCATTTCTTTATGCGGTAGACTGGTTGCCAACCAAAGCTATAGAACCCCGTCTGCCCTGTTATTCGACCCATAGCTAAAGTGAGAACAGATGGTTTCATACCTTTTCTGATAAGGGTATTTGTGCGTAAACAAAAAAAAAAAAAAACGCATTACAAATTTACGAACTGCATCTGCTACTCGGTGACTGTTATGGTTGGTTAACAATGTTTTATGTCAACTCAAGATAAAATCATCTTTGATGGTGGATGCATTTATATTAACGTCCCTGTAACCTCCCTGAAGAAGGCTCGTGTGAGCTGAAAGCTTAGAACCAACATAATAAATAACTATTCAAATGTTGGACAATTTTTATCTTTATTTTCACCTGAAATTAAATCCGAAATACGATGTTCAGAACAGATCATGATTAAACATAAAAGATATTTATTGTCTCTTATATTTAATAGTATATGTTTAGAAAATTATCTGCTGCCTTGATACACTATATATGTGTGTGTCTAGTCCGTAACCGGTGAGGATGATCCAACAAGACTAACTTAATATAAAATATTAAATGCTATATCTGTATAGAGAGTTCAGTGGATGTTACCCAGAGCAATATTATATTCATAAAGGAAAACTCAACACGTCATTTCAAGTGGTTATAAACTATAGTTCATTTCTATGAGCTAATTAGCACATTTCATCAGACCTTACAATATTCCTTCCATTTGGTACAAAATGACGTGTTGTGCTTTCCTTTATATATATATATATATATATATATATCGCCATTTTACATTATTAATTTGTCACATATGTGTTGTTTATTTTTGAGTGTGTCTACGGTACAGTAGAACAGGGTCATATACGCACTGCCTGTGACCCCCCCCACCAAAAAAAGAAAAAACACCACAACGCAATTCACTTCACCAGAAATTTGGAAATGACATACTGTACTGCTTGGCATTCGCACCGAAAGAGCTAATACGGACATTTAAGAGTGTTTGGGTGTCAATCTGAGAACAGTGCAGGAGATTCGAAACGAGTTGGATGAGTCTAATGGAGATTACGAAGATGTTCAGAGTGATCAATAGTAATGGCATAGTTTCACCTCTATTCATTTTTCCACAGGGCATCAGACACAACACAGAGGCCTGCATCATATGCCTTGAGGAGGTACTGCTGACCTGGGTCAAGAAGGTGGTTGCTAGAAAACCATATGTATGGCAACACGACTCTACACCATACTCTCAAGCAGGAGAATCAAGTTATGGGTTGTAGATAATTTATGCGACCACACCACCCTTTACATATGGCCACCCACCTCTTCAGACTGCAACTCTCTTGATTATTATTAGTGGGGTAGTTTTGTAACTCCAAAAATGAACTAAAGGCAAAGATTACGGCAGTATTCACCAACTTAAATAAGGTGACCTTCCAGAAGAGATGCACGAGATTCCGAAGCCGTCTGGAGGCCGTGGTTGAAACCAATGGCGATTTTATTGAATAAATTTACTATTTAGTATCTCAAGTTATTTTTGTGTAATTTGGTAGTGTGTTAAAATGAGATGTCAGTGTAAATTTCATTTTTTGCGTAATTTAGAAGACAGTTTATTCATCGCACCCTGTACATGTATACGCATGGATAATGTTTGTGAAAGGAATTAAAATAATATTTTGTTATTTTCAGATATAATTGAGATAGAATCATTGATATCGGAATTGGTGTTGTTCGGTTAGTAGTATTTTTTTCTTAAGTGTTGCCAATAAATTTCTCGAGATCCACTCAAAATAGGCGGCTATAGTGGAAATGTCAATGATGAACCAGTTCTATATGAACGGAAGATAGATAAGAAGTGAATATATGTAAAATAAGTGTGATAGATTATGATTGGGTCTTAAAGAAGAAAAGAGAGTAGAAGCAATCATGAGAGACTCGGCTCTAGACATTCGAAGTTCTTGCCATAGATAAGATATCACTATAAAATTCTAGGCTTTTTTAAAATGATATATTTAATAAATAAGTTTAATCGGTTTTTGTTTGCTTTATATATGAATGAAAACACCATATTATCATGATAATCTCATTCGTAGCACCTAATGGTGTATAGGGCAGCAATTTGTTTTTTATGGGGCAGGGTTGTTAGCTTTGCACCCAGCCCCCAACCACCAAACCTGGAGGACTGGTAGATCATCCTTGGTCCTTACGTTTACAGCTCCTGGTATTCCCAAACGGTCACCCATCTAAGTACATACCAGGCTCAATGCTGCTTAACTTCGGTATTCGGAGCCTGAAGCCACCACTCATGGTAGAAACCTAGGGCGCGTAATAACTCGTTTACAAATGGAATATATATATATATATATATATATATATATATATATATATATATATATATATATATATATATATATATAGGAAACGTTTATCAATATAAAATGTTTCAATTTTATTTCAGTTTCGTCTGTGATTGAGATGATTAGGAAAATAGGAAGTGAAATAATGGTATCTAAATATGTATGTCAGTTTTAAAAATACTATTTTTGCTTTGTGGGCATCAGATGATAATGTGTATTCGTAATTCTGTATCTGTGCATGTCTATGTTATAAAAGACATACATTGAAAATAAGTACCCTTGGGAAAGGTATGAATCGTTCTCTCCTTTCACAACCTACGGGTAAACATAGCAGGACAGACAGGGTTTCTATAGCCTTGGTTGGCAACCTGTCTACCGCAATAAGATTTAGCAACCTACTGCGGGAAAAATATTTACACTACATGCGGTTGGGGGAAGCATGTTGAGTTGAAAAGTCCCATGAAACTTCTTGAGAAGAAGCCAGCTCAACCCACCTAAGATTTTTTGCCGCCACAAGTAGAAGTAATTAAGTATGTTATATTGCACGTGATATATGACTGACCAATAAAAATCAAACCTCACAAATCGCAAACACGAGAATTTATGTCTTTTTTATCAATCGCTGACGAAGCTTTAATTAAACGAAGATCTATAAACATTTCCTATTTATTCTTTATCTTATCATCCTGTCGGATTCCAATCCATATTTTATTTGCATTTGATCTCCCTTATATATATATATATATATATATATATATATATATATATATATATATATATTATATTTTAGAACATTTACAAAGTGCAAGCCACTACAAAATTGTATATTTTGTTTAGACATTGAAAGAACAATGTCTCAGCAGGTAGTTAATAATGATGGTAATAAATGTTTTTATTTGAAAGAAAATTTAAAAAAGCACTTTTATTTTTAGAAATGTTTTTGTACGAGGTAAGAGGATATTAAAAAAGAAAGGGAAAAAGAAAGAGGGCAGAAAAGATGAGAAAACAAAAAGAAAAATCGAGAAATGTAAAAGAAAGAGGAAAGAGAGACACTGAGGAAACAAAAAGCAAACATGCAAACAAGAGAGAAAGAACTAAGAGGAAAGAGCCAGTGGAAACGGCCAAAAAAGAGAAATTTAAATTCATATATATATATATATATATATATATATATATATATATATATATATTGTGTGTGTGTGTGTGTGTGTGTGCGTGTCTGACGAGACAAATAACAAATCCGAAACATTTATCAATCTGACATGTTTCATTTTTATTTAACCTTAATTAGAGAATGGAATATGGAGAAAAAGGAGAAAGAATTTGCTATTTTTTACTTAGGTGTTGTTTAATTTTCATTGGTTAATCATATTTCATGTAAACCCGACTTATTAACATACTATAAATGCAATCTGTGGTCTGTGCGTGTCTAGTAAACATTATGTTTGTTGGATTTTAATATGCTTGTTTTGGAACATCTCTACGAACATACCGTTTGTTTTAGACAAACAGGTTAGTTTCTCCAAGATAAAAGTTGGTGATTCATCATAAATATTTTGACGTGCGCTTACAGTTGGTAACATCGTTAATAGTATGATCTCGGAGTACGTTCCGAGGTTTTTTCAAATTAGGGGGCATTAGCATTATATATATATTGGCGTGTGTATACATGATATATAACACGCTAAAAGTCTGCCTTTTTCTACCGAGCGCCGATCGCTCAGAGGTAGAATGACCGACTGACGCCAATTCGGTCAGGTTACAATTCTGGGTAAAAAGCAATCGGATGTTTAACCGTACTAATGATCTGTGATATAGCGAAATAGATCTGTCTGCGAATATATATATATATATATATATATATATATATATATATATATATATATATATTTTTTTTTTTAATTCAGAAAAAAAAGCAGGAAGGTAAATTCCAAAAACCCGTTCCTAATTATCATTAAAAAATTTATTTTAATATTAAAAAATGATACAGGAAGAGAGCTCCATGTAATAAAATATTACAGAGTAAACATAAATTAAAAAAGGAATAATTCAATGATGTTGAATGACCATTTTGATATGAAAATCCCCACGGGGGATAACACGTCACCTCAGCAACAGAAAAATCCTTTCAGAAACTGGAGAAAAATCAGTCTAATTTTCCTTTTTAAATAGATTTGCAAAGAAATTAAAAAAGAAAAGAAAAAAGAAAAAGAAAAAGAAAAAGGAAAAAGATAAAACAAAATAAAATCAAATAAACAAGAAAAGAAAATATTGACATCGTCTGGGTTCGCAAAAAAAAAAGGAAATATATATATATATATATATATATATATATATATGCGCGCGTGTGTGTGCGCGATTACAGTAATAAATTTAAAATTCAATAATTATCGCCTTTCCATTTTTCTTAACAGAATTTGTCTTTTACATGAATCAGATTTTAAAATTTTGGTGAATCAGTAACCGTTTCCCTCCTACCTACCACTACTAAACCACAAACAAAATGGAATTTTCCATTACGATTCCCCTCGGCTTTACCCTATAGTAACCAACATTCCCCACCCCTTCCTTTACTAGTCCTTGCTTCCGTCATAAGAATTTTTCTCCATTCTTTGATTGAAAGGGTTTGACAATGCATGTCTCGAACTGACATTTTAAAATAGCTATCCCCACTAAATATGATCTGAATTTGCAGATAAATACATAAATATATGCCCTGTAAGTTAAATTAAATTTATATTGTGCTTCCTGTTGGATCAGTTTTAATATTTAAACAATATTACTAGGATCCTCCCGGATTGTTTACCAATCTTATTCTGGATTTTTTACCGATGCTATATATATATATATATATATATATATATATATATATATATATCTTAATAAGTCAATTAAAACTTCCCATAATAGGCTGCCATTTCTTTCTGTGGCAGAATGTTTAGCAACTAAGGCTATAGGAACCAACCTGTCCTGTTATTCAACTCATAGCTTGAGGGAGAAGAATTAGATTAATACCTGCGTGAAAGTGAATGTCACGAATTCAAGTGGAATTCGAACTCAGATCTCCGATTTGTCATTACTGAGCAGATATCCAGTGGACCACAATGCGCATACAAATTAAAATTCTAAACATATATTGTTAAATATAATAGACAATGAGTTTCTGTTATGTTTAATCATGAGCCGTTCAAGACTTACCTGTTACCCTTCTGATCATAGTTCAATTAAACAACATTTCTTAGAAAAACATAGCCATGTATGTAATATTAGACAAATTTTAGTCGATAACACAATAATATTCACACATACACACAGTAAAAAAATCTTTATATATCAGAGGCCATTTACATTAAATAAAAGCAACCCACACTCAATAAAATCACATTTCAGTTTAATCGCAACACAATACATTGCATTTAGACATTTGGTTCTCTTAACATTTCGATCTTTCACTAGGTGTGGCATCATAGAACCACATTACAAATTTACGACCTGCGTCTGCTATTCGGTGACTGTTATCGTCATATAGCAATGTTTTATTTCAACATAAGATAATATCATTTTTGATGGTGGATGCCCTTATATTAACGTCCCTGTAACCACTCTGAAGATGGCTCAAGTGAGCTGAAAGCTTAGAACCAGCATAATAAAAAATATCCAAACGTAGGACAATTTTTGTCTTTATTTTCATCTGAAATTAATGCCAAAATATGATGCTTAGAACGGCTCATGATTAAGCGAAATAGACATTCATTCTTATTAAATTAGATCAGTACACTTCTTCTTCTTTAACGTAGGCGATCATGGCTCTCCACATCTCCCTGTCCCTGGTGGCTCTTAGTATGCTTTTTCCTGTTGCACCATGCAACCCTCGTTCCGTCATCCACTTGATCAAGTCCTTCAAATATGTTATCTGCTGCTTTACCCTGTCTCCTTTTTCCGTCTATCTGGCCTGTTAATAACAGGTTCTCCAAGCCCTCCTTCCTCATTGCATGTCCCAGGAACTTTATTTGTCTCTTCCTGATGCTCAGTATTAATTTCCTTTTCGTCTCCATCATTTCCAAAATTTCGCCATTGCTCACATGCTCGGTCCATGATATCCGCAGCATCCTTCTGTAGAATCACATACAGTTGTATTTAAAAGTGTTCAATACATTTATATTGTAAAACTTTCGAATATTTTTAATTTGGAAGTGAGTTATTTCCGAAATAATTCATTTCCAAATTATATATATATATTTATATAAGAATAAAAAATGTAAACACTACACAGAATAATGAGTATATATATATATATATATATATATATATATATATATATATATATATACTCATAAAATAGTATAAAATAGAAAGTGTGAGAAGCCGTGAACGTTTTCTTTAAAATATATATTTATTGTTTGGTATTCATACAAGTTATGAAGTATTAATTTGTCATGGTTTGCGCTAAACGTGTTTCGAGTCTAAAATTGACTCTCTTCAGGTGAACAAATTCGTTGTTTTACGTTTGGGTTTCTCTGAGTATCTGATCATTCTGTTTAAAGTTAATAGAAAGTACGTGAAAAATAAGAACAGTAAAAAAATATATACAAAAAAAGGACAGGAAGAAAATAAAAAAGTATATAACAAAATAAATTAAATTAGAATAATGTGAGTTCAATGCTGTTTGAATGTCTCTTTTCTCTGTCAGCATTTGTCCTAATGGGTTGACCAGTTAAATAAATAAACAAACAGATGAAAGGGTCAAGTGTTGTCTTAAGGCATTCTGGTGCCTCTTTATTATCTTATGGGTTTGGTGATATTTTGTGACTTTGTGTTAGTGTGTGTGTGTGTTTGTGAGGGCCTCTTATTTATGTCCGTTTGTGTGTGTGGGTGTTCTTTATTTATTGTGTGTATATGTATGCGTGTTTTTTATTGTGTGTATATGTATGCGTGTTTCTGTGTGTTTTTCGGTGTGTGTTAGTTGGATTGTATTCTGTGAGTGTGTGTCTCTATGTGTCTGCGTGTGTGGGTGTTTTTATTTATTTATTTATTTATTTAGTACGAATTGGAATTGCTTTTGAGATTGGTGTGTGTATTTTTTTTATCTATGAGTATATGTATGCGTGTTTCTGTATGTTTTTCAGTATGTTTGTTTTTTATGTTGTTTTGTTGAGCGAAGGTTTGTATTTTTTATGTATCTTTCTTCCTGCATCAGCAGAATCTCATAATTAATATTTTGATAGATTGGTTGGACTGAAAATAGGCCGTTACTGCATTCATGTAGAAGTTTAGAGACATATAATTTCCTGTTATGTAATAATCTGATATTGCTCTTATGAAGTGAGATACGATGATTTAAGCATTGTGTCGTTCCTATGTATATTTTTGTGCATCTGTCTCATTTTAGAGCGTAAATTACATTTTTCGAATTGCAGCTTAGATCCGATTTTATTTCGAACGTAGTTGTGTTTTCGAACTGGAAATATTTTCCTTCTATTATTATTTTGCAAACCCCACATCGTTTTTTGTTGCATTTTGTGACCCCCTGTATTGTGTGTTGTTGTTCAAATTTTGATGAGGTGAGGATGTCTTTTAAATTTTGGGGCTGGCGTTTGCTATTGATTATTTTGGTTGTCTCTAACACACACACACACACACACACACATATATATATATATGCTTCTGTTATGAACGGGGTGTTATCTCATAACTAAAATGCCTTAATTTATAGTATGAGTCATGCTCCGTGGACGAATATGCGCGCGCGCGTGTGTGTGTGTGTGTGTGTGCAGCACGTGGTAAATGCATGGAACGAAAGAAAAGTAGATGTCTACTCACAGTTGACTGGAAGATACATTTATTTTACATAGAGAAACATTACAAAATATGTACATGCGGTATCAGTCCCAAGTTATCGGGTTGTGTGTCACAACCATCAGGGCAGAAGAACATACATGCGTTCTTTACCCATTGACGGCCATATTTCAAGTCTATTCCCTCATGCGTCCCACGTCTGAATGTCCCGTTGATCACGTGACTCGTGTGTACCCACTTTCAGGGGTAAAATGGGAGGTACTCTGTTTGGGAACAGGAAAGGGTTAATTCCCTTGGAATATGTTTTATTCGTCCTAACAGATTCGAAAGCGATAAGTATAGGTCCAACCGAGACGAGAAATGGTTGGATCAACAAAATGTGACCAATAAAAACAAAGCAAGACAAAATATATTAATTGGATTATAGGGTAAAATTATTCTTAAGCCTGATGCGACAAATTGGAAAACCAATAGTAATGATTTAGCAACTTTTAGAACTGCGAGGTAACCATGACACATTTGGTATTAGAATAATCTAAAATAAAACTTGCATAAAAAATGCTACATACGGATAAAAAATGAATTCAGTAAATATACAAATACAAAAAGGGGACTTATTCTACCTATACAGAGTGGTAATTCTGAGAGTGTTAGACGTCATTGTTGACAGGCACAGTCTTAACAGTATAAGATATGCAGATGACAGTCTTCATAGAGTATACGGAAAGGAAGCTACAATAACTTAGACAGAAGGTTGTGAAGGAGAGCGAAAAGAAAGGACTAAGCATCAATTGTAAAATAGAATGGATGGTTGTTAGCAAACGGATAAGCCAACATGCGATTTACAAATTATTAAAACCAAAATCAAGCAAATACAACAATTTAAATATCTGAGAACTGTGACACTGAATGCTGAAGGCGCATTAAGAAACAAGGAAATTTTGTTAGAAACAAAGATAAGAATACTGAACCGTAAGGCAATATCGAGGATGTGCGTTGTGGTGCAGTGGATATCGGCTCGGAACGAGAAATCGGATAGCCGAGTTCGAATTCCAGTTGTATTCATTACATTCACTTACCCGCAACTACCCTTGGGAAAGGTATAAATCTGTCTCTTCCCTCCAGTTATGGGTTAAATAATAGGGCAGATTGAATTCTAAAGCCTTGGTTAGCAAGAAAGCAATATCAACCTACTGCGGGATAATCTTCTGCCCAGTCAGTCATGTCTCTTTTAAGACATGATCGCCCAAGCGTGTTTCGCGTATGGTACTTAACTGATTAACTTTATATGAATATAATAGAAACAAAGCTTCTATTGGGCAAATAAATGGGGGATCGGTTCTTTACTATTATGAAGTAATAAACTGCTCCTCCACTTATTACTACTTATTCATATAATAATATAATCTGTCTCTTCTTTCTCCATCTATTTGTTGAATAGCAGGATAGATTGGATTTTGTATCCTTGGTTGGCAACCAGTCTACCGCTGAAAGCAATGACAAACTACTGCGGGATAATCTTCTGCCCAGTCATTCTGACGGCATTTAAAAGTGCATCCTTTTTTCTTAGAAACATCTCTGACAGTACATGAAGCGACAATACCTTTCCGATTAGACTACTTTTCACATTTAGTCACATAGATATATTTTTTTACCTCTTCAAACGTTATAGAACGTTATTTTGGTATATCTTTTTACCATACTGTTCGTTAATTCATACGTATTTTATACTGAAATCGTATGGCTTCATCACAAGATTCAATACGCTTTAAACTGCCAACTTACCAGGTAGCACATTTGGCTACCTGGTAAGTTGGTAAGATACAAAAAAGAACATTAACTGATAACATCACTGACTGGGTACTTCGGCGTGGTGTAATAGTTAGCAAGCTCATCTCGCTAGAATCATTACAAGTGAGTTCGATCCTCACTGGTTACCCCCTACCTTCGGCCGTTTGTCATATCTAAGCTACGCGCAGAAAATCACCTTCCTCCAGGTTTGGGACTTGGGCGCAGGGCTAACAACCCTGCCCCACAAAAAACAGTTTGTTACGGAAACAGCAAAAACGCTGCCCTACACACCATTGGATGTAAAGGAAAGGATTTTTTTTATCACTGACTGGAACTGGACACAGGCACAAGCGAGATATAGGGAGGAAACTAGTCAAGTGGTCAAGTACGACACTAGGACAACATTCGTTCATGAAACTCATGATAATAAAGACCGTGATGATGTAGTATTAGATATAATAGTGTTTTCATTTTGGAGAAGACCCATTGATATTTATTATTTTCTAAATTGCCGTTTCGTTCATCTCCTATCTGTCAGCTTTTATTGTAAATCCGAGATTTTCATTCCGCATAAATAAGAACGGAGTGGTAGTTTAGCGGTTACCGGCTCGGAAAGTAAGGTCGGCGAGCCGGGTTCAAGTTCGTGTCTAGTCTGCTGTGTTCACTTTCAAACTAATTCTGTTCAATCAATGTCTTCTTCCCCCATCTATCTATTAAGCAGACTGGACTGTTCTTTCTGGGCTTTAGAACGAAAAGCAAATGTATGCATTTCTGCAAATTCAGAAAACTTCATAATGATCCATGTTTGAAATTAGATGAAGCAGATATTCCAGTAGTGGAACGGCACAAATTTCTCGGTGGATTTTTTGACAGGAAACTAACTTTCATCCCTTATCTAAACTTATTTATAAATAGAACTTTGTCTGTGTGTGTGTGTGTGTGTGTCCGTTACCTATAGACTCCGAAACAGCTGAACCGATTTTCTTGAAAATTTACGCAGTTGTACTATAAGCGACCGCGACTGTTCTTAACTAGGTTTGGTGTCGAGGTATCCCCGATACATATCGAAAATCGATAATCGAAAAAAAAAAAAACAGGTTACAGAAGGAGTGGTCCAATTTTAAGCAAATTTTATACACTCATAGACAAAGACATAAGAAACGATATTCAGAAGTTTCAAGGTTGCAGTTCTTACAATAGTGCAGAAAATCGATAATATATACATATAAAAGGCAAGATGTTTGTGTGTGCGTCTGTTTATCTGCTTGTATGTCTGTATTTTTTCAGCCTTTTTTAGTCTTTCGTGCCAACGTCCAAAGTGTCTGAGCTCCAGGACCATGGATTAGTTTTAAAGCTTTCATTACACCCGAGCAACGCCGGGCTATACGAAATCTAGCAAAGTCCTACAATTTATGCGTGGAGTGGCTCATACTGAATGGGAAGCGCAGGTCGGTATACTGTGATCAAACTATGGAGGTTCATAGCTTCTGCTCCGATGAACTTAGCTCACTTGGACCCCCTATATATGAATTTCCTCGGGCCGCAAGATTAGCAGATAGTTCCCACACTTTTACTGTGAAACCAATAAGTTGTAAGCGCGAATTCTACTCCACCAGCTTTTTTTCCTCGCACTTCCCGTCTGTGGAATTCCCTTCCGCTTACTTGCTTTCACGACAGCAACAATCTTCAAGAATTCAAATGTAAAGTCAGTAGTCATCCCCTGTCTCACTATCTAGCATCCTCTCTCTCATGCTCCTTTCTTCGTCCACTCCACTCTCATCAGTATTCTCATTCTTCTCTTACCCTCTTCCTGACACCCCTGTA